>VYZV01023846.1:230343-259362 GCA_013401275.1 Pandion haliaetus
AAAAAAAAAAAGTTTTACAAACAAGGACTGAGCTTCAGGTAAAATGCCTTGTTATTGGGAGGTAAGATAAGGAAGTGATAATCTGCTCAGGGAAGGACTATTTTCTTTAACAAAGAAAAAGCCCACATGCGAATAACATTCCCTCTGCCTAACGATTCCATATACTGTAACTATTTGTTTGCCTTTTTTTTTTTTAACAACTCCCTTTTCTGCTCCTTGCGCTGTGCAGTAAATGCCACCACTAATGAGATAATATCAGTGTGTTTGAGAGCAGACTGACCCTGCTGTTTTCAAGCAGTTTCAACTTCTCGACAGTCAGGAGCCTGCCTAATGTTTTGTGGCTGCCTCTGGTCATTGACATGGTACAAACTGCCTTATCTCCCTGTGGGAGGGAGGTCATTGCCAAACCCACGGCTACTTGACTGGGGAAGAAGGCAGTCTACAGTGATTCAAGCACATAGCCTGAGCCAAGCAGAGGGCTTATAACAAATGGCCAAAAATAGCTCCAGTCTGAATGTGTTTCAATTTTTCTCTGTATGCCAACAGATGACATGCATTGTCACAGTGCTATGTATGATTCAAGAGGCTCTCTTAAGTATTTTACAGTAAAAACCCCATTGTTTAGGATTTTTGCAACTTGGGCGCTTTCTCGAGTATCCTTCTTTACTTTTTGCAAAGCCCTTTCAATGACCCTTTTTGTGTCAATGTAGAGCTCAGCTCACAAATCAATTGTTCTATTTTTATTTCCAATATTACACTTCCTTCCAGAGCGCTTGTAGGACGCCACTGTTCATTTTGCCACCAACTCTTGACGAGTTCCCCAAGAACTCCCTCACTGGGCAGGAAAGCAGGATCAGCAGGAAAGTGGAGAAAGTAACAGGAGTTCAAGCAGTGTTAGCCCTCTCCTCTCTCACCATTAGGACTGCTGGCGTAGAGCATTTGTGAGATCGGATATCCACCAAACTGGAGTAATGTCTGTGCAGCTGACCATCTGGGATGTCACACAAATGGGCCCAGTAGAATTTGTGGCTTATGGATGGACGGAGCGCTGAGCCTACCATACATGTAAACTAGAGCTGGCCTGTGTTCCCCAGGGAGTCCAGTTCATCTAGAGCTCCCCCAATGCTGCCCACACTTGGCGAGGTTCATCTGTCTGTGATCTCCCAGACCCATGACTCACCGTGTGTGAGCAGCATGACTCAAATGCCAAATTTCTTTCCAGGATCTCCCATTAACAAGACTTTCTAGACCACCAGACAAAGTCTCAGATACGCATTGCCCACCACCTCATCCAGCTGCTCCTGGTGCTGCTCAGCTCCTCAGCTCTTTATGGGAACAGAGGGTCCCTCTGCGGGACTCCTCAGAGAGGATAGGGACCTTCAGCATGAGTAAGGATGGCACAAGATGACCCTGCTTCTTTTTGCATTTTGCCATGTGTTAGTAGAGTGTCTTGCTGCATAACTGGGGCTCTGATGTACTATGGCAGTACACTGAAGGAATACACTAGAAAAACACTAAGTCACTTCAGACCTTTGCGTAAGGGAGATATTGGCATTACGGACAACAAAAGCAGATCAAAACTTGCTGCAACAGTCAAATTTCGTATACGGTATCAGACCACAGAAACTACTGTATTATTTAAGGCTGAAGTCTGTTCCTGAAGGAGCATCCTGCTTTCATTTAACTCACCGGGAGATATACATTATTAGCTAGGGATATACACTGATCATATTATGTACAAGAATTTTAAATCTCAGTCTATTTGGAAAGCTTGAACTACAATATTGTACCTTACCTGATTTTTTCCTCTCTTGCTACATTTCAATTTGTTTTCCCAGGAGCTGAATACCAGTAATGTTCACTAATTCAGCAGCTGGAAAGCAGTCATGAATGAAAACATTTATTATGAAAAGAACAAAATCAAAAGAAAGAGCAAAAGCAACTGTCATACCAAATTATGTGGATTTTGTAGTATAGGCTTATCATCACTACAAAGCACAAGGGCTTTGCAAGCACTGAGAATTTCACCTGTGCCATGCCTGCAGCAGTTAAAGGGACCCTCACTTTATAGTTATGGCACTGAAGTATAGAGAAATTAGCAGACCTGCTTATGGTATCCTTCTGTCTTTCTAGATCTCTCCAGTCATAATCCACACGCTTTTACCAAAAGACATTAATTTTCTCTGATGACACTAATTCAAAGAAATTATTATTATGCATCATTCAAAGGAACAGAAATAAGCCAGTGCAAGGCCACAGGATGGGCTATGGATCAGGGCACTGGTGTCAAGGACTAGGGTAGCGCAGGTCCATATCACTGCTCCAGTGCTGACACTCTGTTTGCCTCTGGGCCAGTCACTTGGGGTTCCTAGAAAATGGGGATCATAGTAATCCCATACCTCACCATCTCTTGTGATGGTGTGTAGAGCTAAAGGGTGCCTGTACGTGCTCACACCACAGCCCCAGCTATCTCTGGTGGTGTTTCCTGGCACACCCTTCCCTGGGACTGAGGCTCCTCGTGGTGGGGCAGGACACCTGCGAGGTGGGACGCCGAGAGGAAGCCCAAGGCTGTGTGTTTCCTGCCAGGGAGGAACAACAAAACTGTTTTGACTCAGCTGCAGGCGGGGAGTTGCCTTTCTTCTCCGTTCGAGGCACCTGTAGCTGCTGCTTTGCTGCTCACAGTGCTCATGGCCTTGCTGGGGAAACCCTACGGCAGCTCCAGCCCACAATGGCAGAGAGGTACTTGCTGCTTGCCAGGGAGGGACAGCTCCATCTTCTTTGCGATATTTTTACCTTGCTCTCCGCCAAGCACAACTTGTTGCTTTGGTGAGTGGTGCTTTGCTCCTCCCTTTCCCACTGGCATTGCTCTTCTCAAATCTCATAATTTAGGGCCAGACTCAATAAAAACTCTGCCTATCTGCAACAGTGGAGAAACCCAAGCCCTGAAAAAAGGACTAAATATTGGGCCAGGGTTCCTCTGTGCTGAAATTTACTGAATCTCCCTGATTCTACAGCAGAAAAGCAGTCACTAAACTGTCACGAGCAAAAAAAGCAGTATTGTCAATTCACATTTCTCAAGGACTCATCTGAAACCCATGTCTCAGCACAGATAGAAGATGTAAGTGAGGCACAGTGTCCCCAAAATGATTGTATTCTTCCTTTGGGTAATGATCAAACATTTTCTTTTCACTAGTGTGTCCTGCACAGAGAGATTGCTGAAGGGACACTGATTTTTAAAAAGCCAACAATTTATTTTAAAGGTTTTCTTCTTTCCTCCATCTTTGTACCCAAAATAGCTTGTTTCCCTACACAAAAGTAAGTAGAAAATATCACAAGGAGTGATAAGGCACAACAACCTTTTTAGTATGACTGGCAAAGAGTAGTGTTTACTGCTCTTCAAAGCTACAATAGTACCAGCTGATGAGATGATTGTAAGCCACAAGAAAATAACTGGCTGGTCAGAAATTTATTCTCCTGTTTAAAGAATTTGAGTAAACCACTCTCATAAATAGCTTTTAAATCACATTTATGTTAACAAAATGACACATTTCTGTCAAATCTCAAGTCAGAGCTCAACACAAATAAACAGAAGGAATTAAAAAAAATCGATCAGTAGAATCAAAGCTGAATTAACATGATGGCACAGTCCTAAATAAGTGTACTTCACAATACATTATGCTTTGAAAGAGAGAGAAAGAGAGCAAGAGAAAGTACAAACTATGCATTTAATGTGTTCTTAAGCAACTGTAACAGAATAGTAAGAGCTTGTATTTTTTCTGGCACAGCCCTCTGTCATAATCCCATTGCATACTTTCAAATGTATTTTTAAATTGCTCAGCTTCTGTCAACAGATTCATTCAGGGCTGTGTTATTTAAAAGGTGAATGCAAAATTCACAGAGCTTGCAACGTCGACTCTGACTGACACATCTATAATGAAGAATCACTAAATCGCCCATTTCCAAATGAAAATCAAACTAGAAGTAACAGATATGATAAGAAGGAAGACAGTCCCTGTATTTAGCTCCAGAATGACAAGATGATGCCAAATATACTTCAAGACTCATTTCCATTAAAAAGATACTGACCAAAAAAAAAAAAAAAAAAAAAAAGTGTTTACCTTGCCTGACTTTGCATGGGTAAACATTCCTGCATCCAATGTAAGGAGCTATATTTAGAAATTTATCCTTACCAGGACACTAAGTAGGCTTCAGTGAAACCAAAACAGTCCTGGGCCTAACTCCGTCACCAGTGAGACGGATGAAGTCAATAGGAGCTCCACCCGCCTTGCTGAGCATAAAGCCAGACCCAGAAACGGCACCCTCTGTCACCCCCACCGTGGGGTAAATCCTCCCTTTGAGGCTGCACAGATAGAGGAGGGCTTCAAAAGCCATACGAAGCCATACCAATTATTTAAAAAGGAACAGCGTTATTGAAAAAATGTTATACAAGCAGTGGTAAACCTCAGTGGTCTGGGTTTCAGACAACAGAAAATCCCTTTGACAAGTAGTAAACACACTAAAAATAGTACTTGGTTCTTTTTAAAGTTGGCTTAAAATAATTCTCTTTGCTTTTTGTATCCTGCTTTGCAGTTTCATATGAAGGTGCTCAGCAATGTTTTACCAGCAATAAAAATGACTAGGGTCTTATTCCACAGCCTGTTGTGGAGCCTAATGCAAATAAATGAGATTGTAGGACTATCAAGTGAGGACCACATCTCAAGCGCAAAATTCCAGCCCGTGAGGAGTGCCTACATCTCCCAGTGACATTTTGATGCACCAAATGTATGTGGGAACAGAAAAATACTAACTTTAATGTCCTGAGCAACCAAGACAGAAAGGATAAGGATTAATTAGAATGCAATGTTCTTTAATTCATCTTAGCAATAACTTATACAGGACAGGCTGTGATTGTATTCTGAATTATTTCCATCTGGCTAAAGACTGCCATCCCCCAGGCACCCTTCCCCTCCAGGTCTCAGTTGCCACTGGGAAAACATCACCCTCTGCTAATAAGAGGCAGAAAGTGTATCTCTTTCTACCCCAGGCATGAGAAATAGGATTGATCTCATCTTTTTTACACTTGAGCTAGACATCTAGACTCCCTTAGCAGTCAATGGAGAGAAACAAGTACTTCCAGAGCAACACTTATCTGATGTGTCATACATGTGCTTTAGGATGCATTATACTTAAAAATGGATTTTTTTTCTACACTGACAATACAGGGAGCTAGCTCAGACTTAAATTTGCATTTGATAAATTCAATCCTTAGTTGGTTAATTCCCTGCCTTGCTGCAATAGAGGATGCTATCTGCAAAATCATTATAATCTTTTGAACCACGTAAGTTCATTAGGTGCTCAGAGCGTGTATGAAATCAATACCTGTCCTGTATTAATTGTGGAAGCCTAGCCCAGTCACACTGCGCTGGCTTTTCTGGGTGTGGACCTGAAACACACCTCACCTTGCTCCCCCAGCTTCGGTGGTGAGAGAAAAACTGTTCCTCACCTGAGGCAACTGATCACACACTTGCAATAGCCCCTGAAATCTAGCTTCTGGTTAGTTATAATAGAGAACTCACTTTCTACACCTCCCTCCTGGTGTCAGTGGCTTAAACGAACATTACTTGTGTGCTCTTCAAAGTACTCCTTTCTTTGCATCCTTCTACCCCCTGCTTTCAGTCCCAGATGGTGATCCCCAGGGGAATGAATGGCCTTTTTTCCTCATCAGGCTGGGCAATCTCCAGCCATCTTCGAGACTGGGAGAATTACTATCTAAGTGCAGGTTAATGTATGCTTTTGAAAAATTTTGTTACTTTGGAACATACATTAGTATGTACATTTAATAAAACATCCTATATGTTTCAAAGGTTTGGCATAAGTTGTTCTCATTTTCCTTTCACTTTGAAGTTGTTTTTTTTTTTTTTTTTAAGAAATTCTGTAATTTTGACAAGAGTTTCCTTTTCATTTTGACTTAGCAGGCATTCCACCACAACAAGGGATTCTGTGATCCTAATCTTCTAATTTAGTTACTGAGTATCTCCAAAGTACACTTGTATTTCATTGCTGTATCTCCAGTACAGCTATAGCTATACTTAGTTACCCCATATCTAAAATCTGACGTGTTCTTTAGTTTTCAGTTCATTAAGGTTTACTTTAGCTTTTCTACTGAAACAAAAGTAACATTTCCATGGCCATAAAAATAGTAGCTGGGGGGAGAAAAAGCCTTTGAACATTTGGCACAGTAGTTTGTTTTTTAATATTCTCCTTGTGCATAAATTTAAGAGAAAAATATATTGTTTATAGGAGCCTTCAGCTAAGAAAGTAAACAAAGCTTCTTTTAAATATAGCTCCTCAGGCAACTATAATGCAGATTATGAAGCAAGGATGGGAACTTACTAAAGTTATACTTGCTGGGCAATGTGCAATCATACATTTTGAATAAAGAGAAGAATTACCGTAAAAGCCAAGATCAGCGCCTTTATGGGATGCCTGGTGTCATGGTCTGTCACTCAGACTTTCCCCGAATGCTGAAAATACTTTGGAAATAACACTGGTTTCAACTACTGCATGCTGTGGCTGTAAAATACAAAGCCTCAAGCAGCCATTTTATATGAATTTTCACCCCAAAACAGAAAATCTGAAGAAATCTGCTTAGAAACAAACCATTACCCTTCTTAGCCAAGACTGCTCAATTCTATGGGACGTGTTTACCTGCCCGAATTTCATTCAAATTTCCTTTACATTTTGTATGAACAGACTTTCATTATCCAACATACTAAATGTAGCATGGAAAAATAAGAACTGAAGAAGAATAAAACATGAAAGAATTGCAGTGGATTTTAGATTTCTGAAAGAAAAACTTAGAATAAATACTACCTATGCTCAGTTGGAGGCTCTCCAGTATTTTTACTAATTAGTACTTTACTGATTAACAAAATCTCACAATATATCTGTTGGAAATATGCTTTTTAAATCCACTTGCATTAGCATGAAAAGAAGAAATGCCACAGAGAGCTGGGCCCTTAGCTCAGACCTCCCATCTTTTTATCTGGGTGTCACAACCAGTAAGCAAGAGAGTCAGGGTCCTGCTCACCTCGCCTCTCTTTGGAGCCCATTACTCCTGCATCCCTCCACACCGGCTCAGTTATTACGGTATCAATCAGATTCAGGTCTCCTCTCCTTAGACCAGAGTCCAGAGGTGTCCCACCTTCTGAAGTTATCTGCAAAACATGAGCATCGCCTCCCCCAGTTATGCTTTGAGAGAAAATGGCCCTGGCTGTCATTTCGTATCGAGCACAGAGTTGTTGCTGTGTGGGAGGTATTCTCCCAGGTCTCTGCTGGCACAGACCACAGGGGCTTAAGGGATGGGGAAGCCTCTTCCTCCATGAATTCCAAGTGATTTTAGGCACTAGGGAGAAGCCTAGATATTCAGCCTGGCCACGGCAGTATTGCTGTCAACCATATACAGCAGCAGAATTTTGGGCATCGGACTACCTTCTCATAATTAAATCTATGTGCTCTTGATGGTAAAATATTTTGTCTTACCTCTGCATGCTCTGGATGAGTTGAACTCACTGTTAACCCTAGACTATTGTTGTCATTTTTCAGATGGGGATGTTGAATGACTTGCCTATAGAAGAAAAGATGAGGGACAGAAGCAGTGGAGGAAATCACTGTCTCCTGCTGCCAGCTTTCTGAACGACTAGTGGTGTGTAACTTTTGTCATGTATTCTCCTTTATAAGGAAATAAGGAAGGGCCCACGCTGAGATATCTGGATGTATATTTTTTGGTAGAGCAACACACTAGCCCTAAAGTTGTTTCAACTTTCCTCCTCATCTAGCAGTTACTGAAGCACAAACATGTAATCACGGGAAATGCTATAATTAACCATAAATCTCTGCTTCAAATCAAAAAGGGCACTGAACTTTCATTACAGACTGAAAGACTGGAACAAGAGCACAACTATTAGAGAATCTACCTTTGAATCAATTTCTGTCAGTGTGCTGGCCTTGCTTTTTTTGTCTAACCCACAAATTTGTACCTGTATGGTTAGCCAAAAACTCTACATTATTTACCAACATCAGCATTAAAACTCAAGGATCTGGCAATGCTCCATCTTGGAACTAAAGAGCTGATACTGTACTCTTACTTTAAGAAACATCACAAATATGCCTGAGAATACTGCTCCTTGTGTAACTCCACTTATAAGACGTTCAGATAAAATAGAGTTTTCTTAAAGCTTTTTACTTTTTTATCTGTGAAATTGTTTTGGGTTTGTGAGAAACTGAATATTCTCAAACTCAAGGCCTGATTTTGCAAAGCATTTCATGCCTCTGTTCCCTCTGAGGTATCTACTGAGGTTACTTTAAAGGCCTCCTTCACCATAGTATATGAAGAATTATATATTTGGAAGAAGAGATAACAATAACAGTATCACTTTCTTGCTTCATATTTTAACACAAGCAGACTGCAGGATAAATGCTGATTGTAGCAGAACTCTGGTGTTGCTGTAATTAAAGTGGGAAAGCCCTAAAATTTCGGCTGAAATTGGGCTGATTTTTAAGTCCCTAAAAAAACTCGAGGCTTTTTTAGGTTACACCGTAATTTGCTGGCATCATGGACAAGGTTGAAACAGTCTGAGCAGGGGGCTCCCAAAATCCACTCTTCATTCCAAATCAATTTCCCTCTTGTCCTGTCTTCAAAGGGGCAGGTTTGATTTGTATTGGGATTATTCTGAGTGTTCCTGGGGTTCAAATCATGGTTCGACTGTTCCTTATCTGACCTCATTGATTCCAGCTGTTGGAAAAGTAATGATAAAGCTATTATGGGAAGCACTTAGTGTGTGAACACTCAGTCTAAATCAGGTTGCGATGTGTTAAACAGAACATTGGGGTAAGATTTCCAGTAAGCTTTTTGCGACAGATTCTGCATGGTTCAAGTGTAGATACCATGGCCTTGGAAGGTGGGCTGTAGCCAGTCCCCGAAAGCTCAATAGAAGGCATAAGTGATGAACCTCAGGAAGATAGCTACAACCAACTCCTCAGGAAGCTGGGGTTTTGCTGGGGAGATGTAATAAATTTGCAAGAGGAAAGTAAAGCACATATGTGAATGCTCACTGGAAGACTGTTGGGGTGGAAGAACTGAGAGGAGGCAGGGCACAGAGTGGTGTAAAACCACAGAGGAGTGTAGCCCTGGGGAGGGACTGTTGGTGTTGGAAAGCAGGAGGGCAAAAAGGGGTGGAGGGAGAGAAACTGGAGGAAGATGCAGTGGCTGGCAAAGTCAACAAGTGCAAGGAGCCTGCCCGTGGTGTATTCTTCCCTTTTAAGTGTGCTAAGATCTAAGAGAGATGACAGGGAAAGGGGTAACTGTCTGAATCCCCAGAAATGCCAAGATAAGGCATACATTGCTCCTGCATCAGGCAGAGAGCTGACTGCAATGAAAAGGAAGGGATGGCTAAAACACCCCTAAATTCTATCAAAATACTCCTCTGACCCTGTTAAAAATACAGGAAATTTACTATGAAAAACCCAAAGCAAAATAAAAACAAATGCAGATTGAAGCTCGCCTGCTGATAGCACATGCAGTTCTGGAGCATCAGGCTCAGTAAAACCTACTGCAATGAACTCATCTGGTGAGCCAGCCAGTAATTCCCAGGGACCATGACTTCCAGGGGGTCACAGTTAAGGTTCTGCCGGTATATGCCAGGACTCTTAATTTTCTGTTTTTTCAGAGGTTTGAGTTTTGCTGAGCAAGGCATTTTGGAAAGGCATGAGAAACCACTGGGCAATTTTAACTCTGTGTTAACAAAGATTTTTTGGGTCATTGAATTAGCTTATAGGGGATTTGCTTTAACTGTGCCAGAGTGTGTGTTGGAAAGGAGTTGCAGAGGGGAAACTATGCATTTCTGAGGGAAACTCTCTTGGGCTGAAGCACTCTGCAGAACACTAGAGAAGGAACTGTGTGATGAAGATCATATAGAGAAGAGTTCAGGGTGGGTGAGTACAGCTGCAGGTTTTGGTACCTGTCCATCCATCCTTGCATTCCTTTTTGTGGAGGAGGAGAAATCCATGGGTCGAGAGGATCTCAGCACTGTCCGGACCTCAGTTTTACACATAGAAATCTTACATATTCATTGTGAACTCAGGATGGCTGCATATTTTCTGAACAGGTTACTTACAGATATTATATCCCTCAGATCCCCATAAGCCACATATGAGTATGTCATCTGGTTCTTCGGAGAAGCATGAAGAATCACTGGCTAAACATATCTGCAACCTGGTTAATGATTTTGTTAAAATGGCTTAAAGTGACTTGTCTTTTTGATTAGGGGATTTTCCTCTAATACAAAAAGCCCGAGCCAGCAATATCTTTTTAAGCAGAACCTTTTTTTTTTTTTAATTTCAGATAGTCTTCTGGATTACAAAAAACACAAAGGGCTGTTTTGATTATGCTGGTCTGGTTCTACTTTAGGGAGTTCCTTCAGCTGCTGAGCTACATACTAACTTGACTGGAGCTCCTTCACCCTTAGCCACTTTTTACATTCCTTGTTCTATTGTTCAGAGACAACTTTCAGTTACAGAGTATAAAGTCAGGGTACCTAGTCTTTGGCAGGTTTATCCTGAACTTAAGAGAAGTTTTAGTCTCATGGCATTGAAAGGGTCCTTGCTTGTCTTGTGGGGCATTTTTTTCAAAGAAAAACAGGGTCCAGCATCTGGGTCAGATAAAAAGATACCTCACAGAGAGGCGATGGCACTGTTAGTGGACAGTTATAAGGGAAGACCTGGCTATAGCAGAAATCTCTTTCTAAATCCATCATGTACTGGTTAGGCTGAGGCTCTGAGGCATGAAGAGGCACAAGGTGTATGTCTGGTTTTAACAAAATGCTAAATAATGTATTCTAGCTGCCCATAAACTATCTAATCCTGCAAAACTCTTCCACTTGATATTCTATGTGGTACTGACTTCCACAGACGTATGTTTATTTGGGGAAATAAAGAATATCCTTAAACTGCCTTTAACTTTGTTTCTCATTTCATTTCATTGCATAACCCCTTCAATTTACAAAAGCATACAATTAATTATCTAAATGGGGTATTAGTGGTTTGATTTTTTTTTGAGATCATTTAATTATGCTTCTAGGCACAAGAATCTGCTTCTCAAAAAGCACAAAATTCAGTCTTGCTACTGTGCCCTAAGCAAGCTAGAGATCCAAGTTACAGAAATGAACTCTTCAGCTATAGAGGCATTGGAACTGAAAAAGTACTTGTGTAAAACCATGTCACAAAATTTCTCACAACTGGCCATAGGCAAATAAAAATAAAGCAACATTTACAGCAATATGCACACTGAATAAATCAGAAAATGAACTAGAAATTGAACTTGACTTACTACAGAAAGTGTATACTCTATGTCTGCATATATTTATAGCTACACACATAGAATATATATTTAGCAAAATTGTGTCTTACCAGAAGAAAGTGCTGACAGTCATCTCAACTTGAGATGTCTATTAAAAACTCAGAGAGAGAAAGAAAGCACTGTTCTGATGAAGTACTAAGCATAAGATTTCTAAACTGCTTTTGCCATGCTGTCCCTGAGGTTAAGATCCTGGGGTTATAGGTATTTATAGACTGTTGGTTTACTATCATGAAAAATGTTACTCTTCTCTGGGTGAATCAGAGTATTTTTCACTTACACCGGCTACACGTACAGACAATTAGCAAGGAAGAAAAAAAAAAAAAGTTTGGGAACTTTACCTCCACCCAGTTCTCATCAAATCTTAACATATCGGTTTTGTTTTTTTCCTGTAGACTATTAAAGAGAGATGAGTGTACTTTCTTTGCAGTTCTTGCCCATGACCCTGTACTGCCTCAGTCTTACTTCTTTTCCCCAGTAGGAAAAACTCCTAATACGTTTCAGCACTGCTGCAGCTCCACTGGCTGTAGCAGTAATGGAACCTGAAACCCAAGAAGGTGAAGAGTTGTGTTACCAACACTGCACACCATGCATGCTACCAGACTTGCACTGGCATGGAAACATGCAGCCATATTTTTCCCAGGACTTGTCTCTGCCAGAAAATGATGTCATGCTAGGACACAGGAAGAAATAAGGCATCAAACACTGTTTGGAGCTTGGTTACAGACAAGGTGGCTAGGATGCATCCCATTTGATATCAGCTATGTGAAAGCTGGGTGTCTAATTTAAACCAGTCATCTGGGCTTTTTCCGCAAGTTAATAGACAGAGAGGTACCTCAGAGGGAGAGCCAGGCACCTTCTCCACCTCTGGACAGGCTGACCAGCATTTCCAGGGAAACTCTCCTGCTCAATCAACTGGTTTAACTGAGATTTCTGACAGTTTGCAGTGAAACCTTTAACAGCTGCTCACAGGAGGTCAGCTCCATCAGCTGTGGACAGGAGCCTTCACAGACCAGCCAGGCTTTTCAGGTCTGATCTCACCCAGGTGAGGCCCAGGCTCCAGACCCATCTGGGCTCACAGAAAGGTAAACTACTCCATATTAGTTATTTCTCTGAAGCACATTTAAATATCTGGAAATGGTATTCAGCAGTTTTAAATATCTGTAATTTTTCAGACCGATAATATCTATCATACACATAAGATATAAACACCTACTTATCCTGGTATCTAACTGTTTTCAGTTACACCACTAGAAATCTAAAGAGTTAGCTCTATGCATGCAAGAAGGCTAAACAGTCATTTTGCAAATATACCTGATGTCCCTCTACACCCTTTGCAAACACAAAAGTTATTTTCCAGGGGCTGTCATATTCACCAATCAGTTAAATTTCAAGCTACTTCTTTCGGCAAAGGTCAGTAATAGTCAAAACATTTGCATGCAACAGCAATGATTTTTCCCCTCTGTATAAGGGACACTTCCAAAAATTTGGTGTCAAACACGTTTGTTACTATGATCAAAGCTGAAAGTGGCAATTTTGACAGCTTCACTGAGCAGAATGAAGCTTGCTACTAGCAAGGGGGTTTATGGGTGAAATTAGAATCCAACAAAATGTGCCTTTATGCAGCCCATAAAGGAAGGAGTCCAAACTAAAATACTCCATTGATATTAAACACACATAAAGCCTTATGCTGCTTGCTGCATGCCCTGAAGACCATAGAGAAGATAAAAATCAACAGCTGCAAGGCATCCTGCCTTCCTGCAAGGCTCTCCTTCCTACATAAACATGGCCAGGAAAGGGACTAAGGTGGTGTTGTAATAAAACCCCTAGAAAACATGGAAGATATTGTTGGAAGGTAATCCTGCTGTTTGCAGTAGTCATTTATGCTCCCTGCCTCGCCCCTCCTTGGAGAAGGAAGAATACAGGTGCAGCAGAAGTGTTGGCTGAACCATGGCCCCTCCAGAAGCTGTGGGGTCATGTAAGAATGAGGAACAAAGTTTTAAATTTTCAGAGAAAATGTTGGTGGGGTGGCCAGGAATCAGCACAGAGGCCTCTCAGGTTGGATACTCAGTTACCCTGAGATCTGTCCTTGGACCCTGGGGATGCAGACTAGCCCATATCTTTGCACAGCAAAACCGTCCTAAAGCTTTACCATTGAAGCTATTTCAGTGTTGATGCTTTGGAGACATTTCCCCCTTTCCTGTACACTTTCCCAGAGATGGAGGATCAAAAAGTATAGCCATCTATCTAGTAAGTTTGCAACCAATGTGTGTGCAAGTTCTCCCAAAGTGTTTCAGACAGATTATACTGCCACAACCTTACTAACTGACCTGAAGACCATACTTTTCATAGCCATCTGTATAAATCTGGTTGGAAATGAATAATCTTTTTATTGTCTTTTAATTCAGACACTTACTCTGACAGACCAGTGAAACTTCCTATTTTGCCTTTCAACATCATCCTCGTTGCTCACTGGGGATCAAGATGAATGTTCTACAGGGGCCATAGGCAGACACCACAGCCTAAACCAACCAGGAACCTCAGAACACATGCCTCCAGGAAGGGAATGAATGGAACCACTGCTGAGAATCAATTGATATTTTGCAAGAGACATAAAAAAAAAAAAAAAAAGAAAAAAATCTGATACACAGGAAACTAAAAAGACAAGCTCATGGTATTCTGAGGTAAAAACCATAAATGGAGGAGAAGACCATTTTTAGCACAAGCATCACAAACAAGAAATCCAAGTCAGAAGAGCTATCATCTCCTTCCAATCTCTTTAAATGACAAAATCATGTGCAAGTCAAATTCTGCAGGAGAGTACACCTGTGTTGTCATAAACTTCTAAGTAAGTGCAGAGAATTTCCTGCTTTGCTCTTGGAAACCCTGTCATTTGTCATCTAAAGGGCACATGGGAGGCTTGTTTCCCTTCCCTTTAGTCTTATGTGGGATTTGGTTGAGGTATGTACAAAATTTTCCAGGCTCTTTACACCAGAAGTCTTTGACCAAGTTCCAGCTGACTCCCTTCTTTTAAAATACTTTCCCTCCTGTATCTGTTTGGAGCTTGCTGAGGTTTTTCCCTGCATGTTCCTGGAGTTTCTGGAGGGTGCCCGGTCATGGCTTGTCATCTGGCAGAGACTGGTATGGAGTCATCTGCCAGAAGAGGCAGTAACCATCTTCAGAGTTGCAGGGACTGTCGTCTTTAAACAGAGTTGTATTAAAAAACCACTGGAGATTTTCAAAGGAACATTATTTTTCTTACATGCTGGATGATTGCAATAGAAAGATAATGTTCCCACACATGCTCAAATAAAATCATCTGCCTTATACCTCCTTCTGAGCCTTCACAAAATGACACATTTTATAGGAAGCACATGAAAGAATATTTTGGCATTTATTCTCGATATGAATTCAGTTGTATGAAAAGAGCTGAGAGTTAACACCTTTGCTGAGCTGTCAAAAAAAAAATTCCAACAACCCCCACTGCAACCCCCACTGCAAAAACTCAACCAAGAAACAATTGTCTATTATAAAAAATGCAGTGCTGGCAGCCACGTGCCCCCGCCATTGTTAGTGGGTTGCATTTTTTCCAAAAGATACGTACAGTGCCTCTTTTCTTCAACATTTGTCGCAAAACTTTAACATGGTTGCAAGGATGCTAGAAAATCCTTTGCCCATTTTGGCCTCTGTCTCCTTATCACTATTAAAAAGTCCAACTGAACCCCAGCCTTTTTAGCTGAAGAGCAGGACAAATAATAATGATAAATCTAAACCAACCCCAAAATATCAAAAAATGAACAAACAAAACACCACCACCACATCCATAGTTCTTACTCCAAAATGGAAAAGTGGCAAAAGGGATTTAACCACCACTATTGATATGAGAGGCAACCTGCTCAAACACTATTTCAGCAGTATGCAGCTATGAAAGAGAAAAAAAGAGGGAATGATATACTAAATGAGATGTTAAATAATACACATTAAACAAACACTGTAACCAGCTTCACAGAGACATACAGTCTGACAAGAGGGCCCATTTAAGCAAGCCAAAATGTAGGAAAAAAAAAATATCGAAAGATCTGCTGCATATTTTTTCCAGTTTATTTTTCCCTTTTTCCCTCTCTGCACTAACAATTTTTAAGAGGCCAAAGATATTCAAAGTGAAATGTCACCATTCGTACAAGCTTAAATAAACTATTTATTAGCGGTAGAGTAAGTACTCTGGAGAAATTTATTTGCCCTGGCAATAATATTTATAAATGACCTATGAAATATTATGACATTGTACCAGAAGCATTGCAGTTTACCTGTGAGGATTTAGTTCCAATCAGCAAGTGCACTTAGAGGGGGGAAATATTTCTGTGCAGGGCCAGCGAAGTGTGCAGGCAACACTTGGGAGAAGATGAAAAGGCCGTAAGTACAATCTTTTCTTTGACACTAGCAATAAATAAATACAGAAGCGATAAATAAATAAATCATTCAGCTCAAAAAAAAAAAAAATGGAGCCATTTTACGGTCCCCATCGACTGAGTCTCTGCTGCTTGTAACGGAGAGGTCTAAACACAGCGTGGCTAAAACGGGGAGCTGAGTTCCTCAGCCACAGGATGCTGAAGGCTGCGAGACTACCAGAAGGGAACACAGGTACCTATTGAACACAGGGACACACGGGCTGCTCTTCACATTTCTTTTTTTGACCAACGTACCAAGGCAGGGACAACAACAGAAACTCAGCAATTAGGTATTCCAAACAGAACTGCTGTTTTAAGAACAACAAAATTCATTAATGGCTTGGCGGTAGAGGGGGGGGGAGGGTTTAGAAGTAAAATGCATGTGTGCAGACAAAGGTGTAAAATTCAGATTATTTAAGTGCTAGCAAATATAACACTTGAACGCTTCTCCCAAATGACATAGAAGCCAAAATCTATTTTGCTGTGAACTATAAAGCTGTTTTAAGAAACAGCTCATGTTGGTGATATTTGTCCTCCACCACAGGACAGATTAAAACCAGCAAAAAAAAGAGAAACAAAAAAGCTGATTAATTCTAAAACTGGACATCACTTCCTCAGGTCCTGATGGCAGTTTTGAGCAAGGAGAGAAATAAGAATAAAGGACTTCAGCATTAGGTTTCTTGAGCATTTTCAGTTAAAGTCTTACTTGATTTTTTTTTTTTAATAAATGAGTCAACACACACACAACAAAAGATATTTTTTTTTTCCCCACAGTACCAGGTATATCATGGGGACTAATCAACGGAATATGCAGATATCAGAAAACAGCTTATATCTTCATCTTTATTCCCATTGAAGATAACTGACCAAGAAGTAACTGTGGCACAAACACAAATATCTCATTGGGATTTAAACACAGAAACTATCATTTGTAAGATCAACATGTCATGTAGAACATATATTTCCAAACATCAACTCACTGAAACTACACATATACTTATGAGGTCACTCAGTTTATGCTTCATTTGATTTACTTATAATTTATTAGTTCACTTCCTATACCGCACTATTCTGCATTACAGTATCTCCCCATAAAATCTGCATTACTTTGTATAAATGCTGTTCCACAGTACTAGCCTAGCAATTATAGTGAATGCTTATGTGTTCTTTCCAAGCTTTCACTGTAGGTATCTCATGCACGTAAGCCATGCAGGTTAAGATTCTTAGTTTTCAGATGAATAGTAACTTTCAAAGATACATTCAGCAAAACTCTACTTAGTATTCTTTGTGAGAGCAAGATGGTTGAATAAGGAGAAAAGATACAAAAGAAAATAATTTGAATGGCACTTGCATGAAGTGTAAAAGCTTTCTTTTTAAAATACCAAATTGGGTATGTGTACAGTCCTCAATAATATCTACCAAAAAGATTATATGTAAAGAAAGCTGGATGAGAAAGTACCTGTAAAGTGGATGCTGAATTCTATTCTTTCCCTCTCACACCATGTTTTCTTTATTCCAACTCCATTGTGATAATGCTGCAGAGGCATAAGACTGACACAATGATACAAAAAGGCTACAAACCCCAGCCCCTTCAGTACTCCTGTCATAGGCTGTTAGACCAGTGCAGTAGAATTCAGTGCAGTAGGCTTTAAAAACCATGTTTTTAAGTTTTCTTTATATTAATTTTTGACCTTTTTTTTTTTTTTAACTGACCCCTAGTTCTTTCCACACAAAGTTTTAACATACAAAAACTAGAAAGCCCTACTGAGATGTGGTTAGGAGCAGGTCCCAACAATGTGCAAGTCACAGGGTGTGTCATGATTTTCATCTCGACAAGCATATCGAGCCTTAGCTCCTCTAGGGAGTGGCTCTGGGCATGAACCTCTACAAACTTGGCCCAGGTTTCCTGTTTATAACCGAATAAGGTGTCTTTTGCCTAGTTTGCAAAACAAGCACAGAACTACCCACTGCTGTTCTTTAACGTGTGCTTCCCAGACACGCTTATCACACTGCACAGCTATCTGCTCTTCTGCAGTTCTTTGTCAGCCCCAGGTAAGTGTAAGGATGTGAGTACAGAAGAATTTTTTTTCTCCCCAGAAATAATGACCAGTGAAAACGCAGAAAGCAAAGTATGAGACCACAGTGGCTGAGGCAGCAAAACAGACATTCAGAATCATGGGGCTGCCTACAAAATTTCATCTGGATTCTTCTTATTTGTCTCCTTCCCTTTAAGGACTTGCGTTAAACCCCTGTGACCATTCAGGATTTTCTCGGTGTAAGGGTTAGTCGTTGTCACATAACCACAGATCAGATTATGGGACAACCCTCTGAGCTGGGCCTGGGGGAAAGCCCCAGCTATAGAGATGTGCAATGAACCAGTAAGCTATTCTGCGCCATGTACCTACAGCCCCAGGGCGAAAGGCTTTGCAGCAAAGCTGTCACCAGCACTCACAGACACTGGCCATGGGAAAACACCAGCCACGTGTTTTTGGACATCAGCATCATCCATATTTCAGAGCTGCCGTTGGTGAGTTCTGGCTACCTGCAGTTGCCTCCTGGCAGGCGAGACCTGCGTGCCAAGCTACATGCTGGGGATGAAATGGAGAGCAGATATGATGTGGGGGGAAAGTGCTGCCCAGTACGGCCTCGTGCAGCACTGTACCCACACCTGCAGTGCAGGATTATGGCCCTTCTCCTGCTGCTTGATGTCAAACGCAGATATCAGTGGTCAGTGATTTAGAGATCAGACTTGCAGACCAAATCTGGTACCTGGAGCTCAGCAGAAGCCACAACAAAGTCCCAGAAATAAGTAAGACCCAGGCCAGGCTAGGGGGGAACATGAGGCGAAATTTCAAGAGTCCAGCTCAACATGTGTGAGACTTGAGAGGTTTCTCCTTAGTCCAGACCAAAGGACAGTCAACAAAGGAGCAAAGATCTATTTCCTTTGGAAAACAACAGTTTTTTTCTGGCTAAATACATTTCAACAGATCAATAGTAATCCCCTCTCAACTTTATCTTCAAGAGATTAAATTGTGTCCCTCAGTTTCCTTCCTTTCTTCTTGCTCTCCCCTTCTCCACCCATTAGTCTTAACTTGCTGCCTTGCATCCTTCAGGTCTTTGTGTCGGGGCTGTGTGCAGCTAGGAGGTGCATGTGTGCCATTACAATGAAGAAATGAAAAAGAATCATAAATGTAGGCTGATATATTAAAAGGTGCAATACAAGATATATTTTGTTCATTGCTGAATCCAGCTTGGTCTACTCTGCCTGCTTATTCTAGTTAAATGCACATGTCAACATACAAAAAGTTATTTCAGACTGCAGCATTTCATTACCCGAGCCAAGCCAAATGAACACAGGAATAGCAACAGTACACACGCCAAGGAAAATGAACGTTTTTTTTCCTCCTACTGTGACATTTTTGGAGGCAGCCAATTATACATTAAAAAAATCATGAATGAGCAGTGTAATTTTGGAGCCATAACTTAAAGTGAAGTATTCCTTTAAATATGAAATTAATATAATCATGACATTTTAACAGTTTTTCATGGTTCTGCATTCTTCTACAAGGACTCATTCTAAGTAAACCTATATGCTATATAAAAAGACCACAATAATCTTTTCCCACTAGTAAAATTGCTACTCTTATGAGTGTTACATATATAGGAGTTTTTACATACATAAACAGAATGTGGTCACTTGTGGGATCTATAGATTACATTAGGGGCATATTAAGGGAGTAATGCATGTGCCAAATTTGTTGGCGTGTTTTACAGTGTCTAGATTTTTCTATCCTGTGCTATTTTGTACATTTCCTATCCTGACATAAATGACCTCATTAACAAGAAATTCTAATAAGTATACATAGGGGTTTTTTATTTTAAAATCTGAACTTTGCTAGCTACAGCTTACTTCTGTTTTGTGACCTCCCGCTGTATCTATAGCCTGGGAGGAGAAGGTGAGAGGAGAAAAACAAAAATAAAATGAAACAAAATTCTGCTCACACAAGGGAGTTTTCTGCTGAATGACATAACCGGTACTCCTGTTGGTCTGAGCTATGGTCAGCCTGCCCAACCATCTAGCAAAATTAAGTAAATGCAGAAAAGATATTTTGGGGATTGAAAATTACCTTCCAAATACAAGCAGTTTATTTTTGCCTTCCAAGCCAAAGAAGGAAATCACACAGCAGCATATGGAGTACTCTATTCCCTACGTATTAAAGTTCTGTTAGCTTCATAGCAGTTCCTGTCACCATTCAGTGTCTTACCCCCCAAGCAGATATATTTTACCACAGGATCAGAAGTCTATTTCTGCAATCCCAACTCAGGGTAAAACTTCTTTGGGACTCTAGGATCTGACCCACTTGCATTTATCCCTGCAGTATTGGTTACCCTGTAGATGGGGCTGGAAATAAATGTTGCTCGCAGCATCAGAAACACTGCTTTGTTTTGTTCTTTTCCTCTGGACAGCAAGTTCAGAATGTGCTACAGAAGGAGAGCTGAGAGTACCTAGCAAAAGCTCCAGTCAGAAATAATAACAATATTCAATATTCACAGAGCGCTGAAAGTACTTTTTAGACTAAAAAATGGAGGCTGAAATGCATAAAATGTAAAAGATAGCCAGAAAAAAAAAAAGATGTAGATGTAAAAATACAAAATATAAATCAGAGCTCTATATGTGTATACACATCTGTACAACTGCACACCCAGTTAACATACAATACACCAAAAAGCGTTGACTAAACTAAAGTTGTGCAAGGCTACAGGACCAGGCTCAATCGAAATCTGGCCTGAAGCATGATTTGGAGGTCAGGCTCCAAAATTCTCTAAGAAAATCTAATTTGTTTGCAGTTTCTACATCCAGCAAGAGTGACTCCATGTTTCACCTCCATCCCTCTCCTCTGTCAAACTACCATTCCCCCAACCTCGGTTCTGCCTGGACCTCATCTCCTAGCCATCTCCCCAGCCTCACAGCTGCCTTCCCCTGACGCTGCACACATGCCAATACCCTGGGGCAGTTGCCCACTATTTTAATGATGAGGGTGAATGGACAGGTCAGAGCTAAGGGGGGCCCAGAAATGCATATCCTCAGGGCATTACTGTGGTCTTGCCTACCTAGCCATTCATTTCTGAAGTTGGATATCCCATTTCTATGGTAATCATACTTATAAATTTGGCTTTATGGTGAGCGTACTCTTTTGATATAGGCCTTTTGCCCTTCAAGAAATGGTTTCTAACCAGGCTTGCCAGGTATGTGTGGTGGTGCTGGGAAAAGACTGCCGTGCCCCAGTTTCTGGGTACTCATCAAGGACCATCCTCCTTCTATGGTACTACAGATATTTGAAACGAGCAGAGCAAACAGCTATTTCTTCTGTTTGATCGCAAATACTGAGGCAAACTGAACACTGCACAAAGATGTTAATGCTTTTTGCATGGCACCCACTCAATCTTGTTATAGGTTACAGATTTAGCCTTTCACAGGCGAGAAGACTTGCTGCTTGTGGCTTTAGAAACTCTCCAGATACATACGGTGACAAGTCGTGCAAAGCATGTAAAGGCTGCAGCTGCTAAGCACCTTGAAAATCAGTAACAAAACTAACTTTAATAGGCAGCTCATGGCAAGGCAGAGCAGGAAATTTAAAGACGGTTGATGTGTTTTGTGTTGCTGCGAAAGAACATGGGCTTCTGCTGCCTCCTAGGGTATGTCCTCACGGCAGTGCCTGCTGCTTGGGAGATACCTGAACAAATTTTAAACTTCCTAACTGCAGTGCAGCTGGCAACGTGCTTATGGTAGCAGAGAGGCCAGGGTGCTCTAATTTTGAACATTTACTTGGCCTTTCAGCTGGCTTTTCTGCCTCCCTGGACAGTGTGTAGCAATATAAATCTGTGTCTGCTAGAGCTATTTAAAATCAGTGTAACTAAACTGTCTTAAAAAGCCTAACATTTTAAATACACACTATACATTTTATGTTCATCCTATTTATTTTGAGTTTTGAGGCTTCAGGATTTCTGCTTTTCATGTGTATCTCCACAGTGAGGACTAGAAATGAAAAAATTTAAGAATTCTCACATAATTGCATGTCTCCAGATACCAAAGCCTTAAGAAACACGCAGAGTAGTGGGAGACTTGTGATATTGCAGAGCTGATAGCCTTGCAATCTCTACTCCTGAAGAGTCAGGGAAGCTGTGTGAGCCAGATCCTGAATCCAGATGGAAATCTGATCAGACATTTAACCTGACCTGGCAGCAAAAGAATGGCCCTGTATGAGCCCACGTTTTAAATGACACTGGTTTGGCCACTTTCCATACCTGTTAAACTTGCTTTACATGCCATTGCTCTATGCTTCACCTCTTGGAAAAAACAGTCGTTTTTGTGTCAGTTATAGCCTCCTATTTTTGTTAGCATTTTTCAGAAGAGAAAATACGACAGAATTTTCGGTACTTCTAATTGTCAGGTTTTGAAAATTCCGAGGCCCAAGACACTGCCACGTTTCATATGTGCACTTTAACTGTGGGCTGCAGGTCTCAGAAACACAGACCTGCCAATTTGGTACTTAATGATGCCCCTTAAACAGGAGCAAAGCCTGCCAGCACATATTTAGTGATTATTTCTTCATCTACATGCTACACAATATTACTAGAGAAGTGTGCTAGACCCACAGTAGAGATGGTGGGATGCTGCAGTGACTAAACAAACTCCTGAGGTCCCCTCCAAGCTGAAGGACCCTGAGATCCCGTGATATTTTATGGCACCACAACCATCGAATTGAGAATGCTGGCTATGGCCTGATGTGACAGCAGATAGTTTACTTCACGGGCAGAGACAAGGATTTTAAGTTCAGGGAAAGATCAAAGAGATGTTTAGAATCGTTCAGTCCACAGAAGGGCACTGTACTCTTCAGAAAGCAGTATTTGAGGCTGTGAGGAATACCTCTAGATGCTGCAAGACATACTTCTAGATAAGGTATTTATACATCTCCCTGTATGATAGTATCTCAGTACCTTACAGTAACTGAAGTAGCAAAGTATTGTTTTATAGATGGGGAGACTATGTCTTGTTTGCATGTGGGCTGAGGTTCTCTGGCAAAGCACCCAGGGTTTCTGAACCCGAAGCTCAGTGCGTGAGCCAACAGACAGACGGTGCTTCCTTTCTTTCAGTCTATTCACAGTCATAACCATTCCACACAAAGCCATTTTAACCTGCAGAAAATCACTTGCTGATAATGAAAAAAGCACAGTTCTTCAATTACAAGACCATGAATAAATCCCTAGACAAACTGCTTAGTGATTGAGTATTATTTAATTGTATTCTGACATTGCATAAAAATACACTCAAGGATCAAGCTTGTTATAAACTAAGCACTGCACCTACATGATCGGAAGAGATCTGAGGTACTCTGCACCACCTCACTTCCTCAGAGTCACAACCCAGTCTCCTGCAGTGTGTAACAGACTGCAGTGTGTAACAGACACATTGACTAATGGGTTTTACTAAAACACCCCAGAATACAGCACTGAAATCAAATCCAACCTTCTAAACAAGAAAAATATGAATATAATTTATCATTTACTAGTAGGAAAAGTAATTACATTGTAGAAGTGAGTATGTATTACTGATCTGCTCACTATTTTCCTGCTACATAAAATTTAAAGCTATGTGTTGCAAATAACAACCTGGTGGTAAATATAGGGAGAAAAGAGTTTCTTGGTTTCTTGACATTTTATATCTCTCTCCCTTACCTCATAAGCCTTTATATGAAGTCCTTTATATGAATTTACTGTTGAGTGAAAATTTTTTTCCCCAGATACAGCCAACATGTCAGGGCAGGTCGCCACAGGACTCCGGTGTATCTTGGTGGTTTTTTTTTCTTTTTTTTTCCCTTTGTTTTTTTTTACCGAGCTGTGTCATCCTGCAACTTGCCTTGTACAGCAGCATTCTTCATACTGCTTATTATATATAATCCACTGCAAACACCCAGAGACTAGTGATAGCAATTTAGACTCAGTCTATTCTTCTAGTCCATCCATTAGCATCCAATACTGGCCATCAGCAGCAATAGAATAGCTCCAGGACTAAACAGATGTTTATTCTGACTCAGCATCACAGTTCTTGCATGAAACATAAATCCAACTGCTAGTCTGGTAACCATTTGAATCACGTAAATCTGGGTTTTTCCAGTGTACTTCCCCTGATTAAGAGGAATTAGAGGTCAATATTACATGGCATTCAAATAATATTAAAGCTGCCCTTTAAACTACTGAACTGAAAAATGTGGTAGGTGAAATAACCACAATAATTTTGAAGTAAGGAGTACTAGAGGAAAATCACTCTTTTTCTATAACAAAATTTCTCTGTGTTCTCTGGGGATTCTTCATGATGCTGGAATGTCTTTCATTGAAAACCAGAATGAAATAATAACAATTTTAAACAAATGAATTTGAAATAAATCGCTTTAACTGAAATGCTCAGAAAAATCAGAGTATTTCACCCCAATTCTGATTTTCAGAAAGTTGCTCTGAAGTGGAAAACTAGAAACACTTTCTTTCAGTATATGATTTAAAATACAGTTAAGTAGAATGTGACACCTTTTCAAAAAATGTTCCATTGGAAAAGAATTGTCATTTTCAGATGGAGAAACACTGCAAAGGAAAATTCTCAACTTGCCTGTAGGGAGAGCAGCACTTGCAGCATACAGCCATAACCAACTAAGAACAGCTACAAGCTCTATTTTTGAAAATAGCTTTCTAAGTTAAATTGTTTAACATTGGTAACAATTGGAGGTCATAAAAACCCTTCAGATGAAATTTATTTCCATCTGAAACCAACAATTTTTTAAAAGGCTGTTCATAAGAAAAGACAGGTTTAATGAATTTATAATTTTTAATTTTTAAAATTTGAATAGGTAGAAGAATTGTTGAAATACTCCATTTTCATTTTGCTAAATAAAGGCATTTTGTTTTGGGGACCAGGATGACCGATCATTTAGAACTTTATGTTAATTTAGAATAACCTATTAAAAATTATAAAAGGTAGAAGCAAAGTACTTATAGCTGATCTGATTTCTGTTATTCTTTGGAAGTTCAGGTCAAATGTCTCTGTGGGAGGATTTGACTTTTTTATCAAAAAAAATTGTCAAGATCTCCAAAATAGTCTTCAGGTAAAAATGTATCTTTTCACCCAGCAGTAGCAAATAAATTGCTTCATAAGCAACAGAACTAACAGAGCTTTGTTTCCTATACATTTGTGGCCGGACTCTCTGGCACCTGAGAAGAGCCACGCTCACACTGCAGTCTTTTCTTCTGGGAGCAGGGGGATTAACAGAGTGTCTGTCCTCTACCCAGGCACTTATTTTCTCTAAAACTTACAGGAAATCAACATCTCTAAGCTCATGACCCCTTTCTCAATTTTGGTTTAAACCGATTGTGATGCTGGGAAGGATTTGGGGGAAAACAGGAAGAGACGGACAGGGTCCCTCAACCACAGCCTTTGTGGTCAACGCTGCTATTTCCAGGACCTTTTCCCTGCAGGTTAAACAGCCCGGGCACATCGACATGGATTAGATTTCCAACACTGTAACAGCCCGTGAAAGATTCCCTTCCCCAAAGTCTCCGTTATTTACCAGCAGCACTAAATCACTTTGTTGTTTCTACCTTCCTTGGTATTCGCAGTTAATCTGCGTGGTCTCCTCAAGGAGCGTTACTGTAGAGTAGTACACCTTCTGCAAGCAACTCTCATTGTTTCTTATTACACGTAAGGTAGCTGCAAACCGTTTTCAGGCTGCTATGCAGCATATGGCTGTAAGCCCCTGCCTGCCCCCACTCCAGCATGCTCCAAGGTGTCATGGGCAGCATTTGCTGCGTGGTTCTGGTTCCACCACAAGAGTTTCAGCCAAGAGAGCAGAAAAGCAACTAGATTGCACCAATTGCCTAATCACAGCAATCCTTGAGACTGCTATAAATGAGATCAAACTATTCAAGCTGGATCCTAATCAACAGTCAGTGCAATCACTGGGGAGCAGACACTGCCATCTGCACGCTCATTTATTGGGCTTTGGAATTATTTAACATTTGATTTATGGTGGTGAATTGTGTCCTGGCAAACATTCACTATGCAAAACTCTTTGCTCCCTCACCCATTAAAAATCAGGGCCTGATCCATGTGAAAGACTCCTGCTGAGTTCACTATGTTTTGGATCAGGCCTCTGGGTCTCAAGACTGGCAGATAATATTCCATTTCTATCCAATTTTCTTGCTCAAATTTAGAAGAAGCTCAAGTGTTTTCCATCAACATTTTATGTTTACTTTTGGGAGAATCTTCACAGTGGGTCAGGTTACTGTGATACAGAAAGGATGACCCACACTGACATATAAATTTTCCAAAAAATCTCAGCCTGAGGCAGACATCTGCCTTGAAGAATTTCAGCCCAGATGGCTAAAGTTTGGCAAAGATGTAAGCAACTGAAAATAGAGCTCTACAATGGAAAGTGGTGTACAACCTTAACAATAAGAGGGTGCTACCAAGTACCACATATGATAAGCTCCATAACAAGAACCATCAGGGAAGAATTCAGGCAGGATTCTTTCAGATATGCTTCAGAATATATGATCTATCGCTTTTTTCCTTTTGTTTGAAAGGCATATCAGAGTTAGCTCTTATTTTTGCCTGATCCTTCAGACATTACCATAACAACCAGGCAGCTCAAAACCAGCCTCTTCCTCTCAACTGTATTAAAAAGGGTTTATCTGAGAAGCACAAAACCATCCCAGATAATCAAAAGAAGTCCAGGCTGCAATAGTTCCTCTCTGCATTGAGAAGTCAGCTAGCAAAGTAGAAAAGCTGTGTGGCTGAGATCTAAACTGTTAAATCAGCATTACTTAGTTTTCAGATTAAACACCCATCTTGATGTTTCAGTACAAGAAAGTTTGCACATCTTCAGTTCTACAGTACCTTAAATCCCCAGCATACCACAAAGATTCACTTAGACATAACAGATGAAAAACATGATTTCACTCAGATTAGTTCTGAACTTTTTGAGTCCCCATTTCTGCTTTCACCTTGTCTCTCTCAATTCACTCCTGTTGAGCAGGATGTGAAGACATGACCTGGAATCTTGTTTAAAGCCATGTAAGAAATTTGCTGCCATTTACACCTGTGTAAATCCTGTATAACTCCACTAGCATAAATGGAATAAATGGAAAAATGGAAGCACAATTTGGCTTGAAGCATCAGGGCTTTTTTTTTTTTTTTNGGCAGCAGCTTAAAAATAGAAATCTAATGACTTCATAGGTATGGTGCAGAATCAATGGATTTGTGCTGGACTGGTCTGGAGTAAACGAGATCAGGCTTTGAGACAGTGTTTGCTGGCATCCCATTCCAAATACATGTTCATAGCATCTCTGCCTGTGTACCTCCTGTCCATCTCCTTGAACTGAACACAGCATGCTCCAAGAACACGTACAACAAGCAATACACCTTCTTCACATGAGATATACTACGAACTGCAAGTTACATTAGATATGTTAATTATTGACTCACACACATTTGTGTTGGGAAAAGGTACTCCAAAAATCAGCAGTGTTCACGCACGTTTGCAAAACATAGAGGGCTAGGATGAAATGTATTTTCTATTTACAAGAAGGAATGGCAGTGCAGCTCGGATAGCTACTTTTAAGAACTATCAGCCTGTTTTAGTAGCTAACAAAAACCACATCGCGCCCATTTGCAAAAAGCCTTCTGAAAAGCTTTATATTATGGAATGACTCAATCTTTAAGGAATGGGGGGCAAACAACCCACAAACACCTTAGTGCCAAAATATGTTTTTGTTAACAAATGCATTTGTTGGGTTTATTTCAGACACATTCTTGAAACCTCAAAAATGTAGCACACTCATTTTGCAACTGACTCATTGTGCACCAGTTTTCAGCTTTTTCCCTTGTTTTTTTTTTTAATGCAATTCAGTTATGCCCATCACCCCACCCACAAATTAGGGGTTTATAATGGAAATTCTAACAGGGCCTTCACTATGGTGGTGCTTGCAGGCACTATCATGATAAATAATTTACTATTTAATGACTCTTGATGTAATCACAGCAGGAGTCAGATTCACTAACATCCATCTCTCCTTTGTTATCCAGGACGACTAAGTTGGTAGGGAAATACCACTCTTCTCTGAGCCCATCTTTTTAGCTCCCAACTTTAGAACGAGTGTTTTAATTGGTAAAAAGAGAGTTTACCACCACAATCCAACCTCTACATTTGTTTATGTTGGATGACACTTTTGTTCTGGCTCACATTACTCAGATGGTTAAAGCTCAGAAGGGTTCTGCTTTACTGCCCTGTTTTCTCTTAGTGTTCCTGCATTTTTTAAATGCTACCAAATGGGTGCTTTTGGCTCCAAGCATTATCACATGTTGTCTATAAGTATGGAAATAGTTATGGTAATATGGACGTAAATCATAACTGTAAATACCACATAAAGAAGACTGCCATATAATTATAAAAATACCTAATAGATTTCTTTTTCAAAGACAACACAGCTGTCCCTTCTAACCTTTCATTTGTAGATTCTTTTCTCTCCTGTTTTTATTTATAGGTTGCCGTGCAGTTTGACATAGCACACCACAATTTTTGTTTCTAATTTTGAAAAGAAAAGAAAAAGAAAGAATACTCATTTCATCATAAAGAAGCATTAGTTTACAATTTTGAAAAGAAACTAACGCCAGCTCTAGAACATCATCTTGGAACCAATCTCCCTCTTAATACATTTCAAAAGAATCTGTCAATGGCTACATACCGCAATTTAAAATTAAACCCTGCCATCGCCCTGAAGAAAAGGTCGGCCAAATGGCATACATCACGTGTTGGGAAAGAAGCCCCATTCTTTCTCTAAACATCTCAGTGTTTTCATGAAAAGAACCTCACTAGGTTATTATGCTGACCACAACAAAATAAGATTTTTATACCCTAGTCAGGGAAAACCAGGTTGAAAAGTGTTATGGGTAAACTTGCACTATGCAACGTGCCATACTAATGAAAGGAGTAAAGCCTTACACAGCACTGATGTTGCCAAAAAAGGTTTTACATATTATCTGGAAACTGCCACCATAAATTTTATCCCTTTCTAGTCAGCGTTGCAATGCTTAAAAGCAAAGTGATCCAA
>VYZV01023847.1:0-35057 GCA_013401275.1 Pandion haliaetus
CCCAGGTTATGGTTGGCTTTCTGGGCTGCAAATGCCCATTGGCAGGTCATGCCAAGTTTCTCGTCAACCAACCCTCCCAAGTCCTTCTTCGCAGGGCTGCTCTCAATCCACTCATCGCCCAACCTGTATTTGTGCTTGGGATTGGCCTGACCCATGTGAAGGACCTTGCACTTGGCCTTGTTGGACTTCATGAGTTTCACACAGGCCCACCTCTCAAGCCTGTCAAGGTCCCTCTGGATGGCACCCCTTCACTCCAGCATGTTGACTGCACCACACAATTTGGTGTCATTGGCAAACTTGCTGACGGTGCACTCAATCCCACTGTCCATGTCACCAACAAAGATATTAAACAGCACCGGTCCCAATACCAACCCCTGAGGAACACCACTTGTCACTGGTCTCCACTTGGACATCAAGCTATTGACCACAACCCTTTGAGTGCAACTGTCCAGCCAATTCCTTATCCACTGAGTGGTCCATCCATCAAATCCATGTCTCTCCAATTTAGAGACAAGGATGTCATGTGAGAGTGTCAAACATTTAGGATGTTTGGGTCCAATTCACAACTCTGCCTCTCATTTTCTGTATCAGCTTGGGCAGATGACTTGGAGCTCCATCCAATGCTACACCCACCTGTAATGTATCATCTCAAAACTCAGTTGCCACCATCCTCCTAAGTGCCTAAGTTTCTTCTAGTGGGCGTAAGCAAAACCACGCATAGCTCAGCAGAGGTATGTTAGTCAGCCCTTTAACCCTAACAGAGTTCAAAACCATCTTTGCCAACAGTGTTTGGTTTGATAGGTGTCCTCAGGACGTGCCACTGGGAGTGTGCAGTGCACAAAGCATTAACTGGTATTTCCCTGGTAGAACATTTACCTGTCATATAGCGAACACAGTTTAAAGTGCCTCTTTTTAACTGATTTCCAGCAGAGATTTCAGTTCAAGCTCCCAATGTCTTTTTTCCAGTCAGTGGGCTATAGGCTCTTCTGGGCAATTCTGTCTCTGCCTCTCCCAAGGAAGCTGTTTGCATTTGCTTTGTACATACAGTTAAATCCTGACTTGTAAAGAGCCTTGAACCGGCTCCACCCACAGGCTAGATGTGTGTAAAGAATGTAGGGTGAAACTGGATGGAGGGAGCACCACCAGGCTCCCTGCCAACTGTTATATGAGAAAGGACGAACTGAAGTAGGTACTTAGCTCCCTCAGAGAGCACGTGGCAATTCAAAGTGGAGGACAGGCTCTCCTGTAACCCAAGACTGGATGTATAACTCCCAGAGAAAGATACACTTAAGATACATTCCTTTCCATATGATTTTCTGTGTGGCAATACATCTGACTCTCTAATCACTGTGCTGGCTCATGTAGAATCTTATTTTTACAAGCTGAACTCTTCCATTCCAAATTTTAAAAAGAGTTGTACCCAGACACTTTTTTGTGTGTGCTTTCTTCTCCCAGATGTATCAGATATTCTACTAAAAAAAAAAAAAATTAAACCTTTCTCTGCAAGCTTTACCTCACTAACACTCCCTATGCAATGCATAAGGAGCCTAGTTACACTGCTTGGAGATGGTGTATTTCCCTAGGCATCAGGATGCTAAAAATCTCTCTCTTCCCAACTGATTGCCATGGATTCTCCAGCACATCCCCTGAACATGAGAAAAGGAATGTAATACTGATTTTTTTTTCAGCAAAATATTCATGATGAATAGCAAGCTGGTGACCACGAAACAGGATGCAAAAAAACTAAGTTCTGCAAATCCAGTTCAATAGTAGTACTGATTTTGCTTCTTTTTTCTTCTCATTTAAAAAAAAAAAATTGTAATGTTGGGATTTCCATTCTTAGTCTAAATTGAGCTTAAATTGGCCCAAAGGATTGAAAAGGTATTAGTGAGTCATGGATGGACTGACAGCAAGATTTCAAGAACTGTGTTACATTGGGGAAGTAGACAAAAACAAAGCTAAGGAAATAATAAATAAATGGACTAAATACAATCATTAAAAAAGCCAGAAAAATTTATTACTTTATTTCTGTTTTGTTGGCTGCAGGGTGAATTGAAATGGTTTTTGTTTAAGAAATTAGTGCACATGCTGTTTTATACAGAAATTGTTCTCCATGGAATACGAGGTTTTGGAATACACATCAGAGCCATGCATGGACTGGGGAACATTGAGGAAGCCACTAATATAGGCTCTGAAACACCAAGTGGAAGACTTCTGAAACTGTTTTGCCAGACAATGCCAAAAACCCCAGTGAGTTCCTGCCTTTCATGTAAAGACAGAGTCTACATATGTGTGGAGGCTTCACTGTAATGGAAAGCACACTTGTATCTGGTGGACAACAGGAGGTATTTCCCTTTGAATATTTACAGTCTGCACTGACGCACATGTTTGAAGAGCCCAAGCACACAGCCAGCTTCGTGCAGCCATGCACTTTGATGTTGGCTGTCTTTAATGGTGTCCCAGGGAACACACAGGGCCAGATCCTGCAAGCAGCTGTGTTGAGCACCCGAGTCATTCAAGTCAACTCCCAAGAGCCGAATGCCCTCCTCTTCTAAAAGCAATACCCCTGGCAAAAGGACCTGTGCTTGCTCTCCAGTGAGAGTGGTACAAATGGTTTGTCTGCTCAATACCCAGTCTGCACTGAAAAATATCACCAGGTATAGATGGTCAGAGGGACATGGGGGAGTGCCGTGGGGCCAGACCTGAGCCTGGGGATGTCCGTTTTGTGGACGTCTATTTTGTCCGCCACCTCGGCAACTACTGCTCCTCATCTGAAAGGTGCCAGGAAGAAAAGAGGCATGTGAAAGAGAGGTGCGCTGGTTGCAATGCCCCCATTCTGGGCAGGGATGATCGTGAACGCCTTGTGTTTTCCCAGCAGCTCAGTGGGAGGCAGGTCATAGTAGCTGGCAGCCCCGCAAGCAGCAGCCTGACCCTTCTGTATTTGGCTCTGTTTTTAAAGTGGCCTTCAATGAAGGGCCCATCTCTGATGGAGGGTCCACCTCTGAGGCTTTTCTGCCCAAATATCAGACTCTTCTCTTATTAAGACATTAGGCTCTTTGTTTAAGTGAGTCAGGAGACAGGTTCAAAGATCTTTAGAGGGGATAGTTTTAGAAAGAGAGCCTTTACACAACTCTTTCTAACTGTAACCAGCAAAATACTTTATGAAAAATCTATTACTGATGTAAAGTTTAGAGCCTTGTTGCATACACAAAGAAATGTGAGGGCTAAAACTAAGAATGTGTAAATGACACTAGAGAAAGTCTCTGTGCAAATGTCCAGGACAGATAGACAGTGCATGGATAGGTCTCCATTCCACACTACCCATAACTCAGATTGAAGCTACTTATATTCAGAAGGTGCTGTATAAAACTGTGGTAGTGCAGAAGGGAAGGCTATGACTTTTACTCTCTATACGTGAAAGACAGTGAGAGAATGTGAAGATTTAAGAAGTGATGGGGTTTTTTTTCTCCTTTCTTTCTCTTCAGTTAAAAGCTTCAGTAAAAATACAATACTTAAAAGGATATCAGTCAACACCATTCGAGATTAAAGTTTCTTGGACAATGCACACAATGAAGACTGTATCAAAACAGAAAAGACAAATGTATTTATAGACAGTATCTGGTTATCATTTAAGCTTCCCTTTTACCACACTGTGGCTTACCATGAAAAGAATAAAGTAACGAAGGACTGATTTGCCTTTGAAAATAAGTATGTATTTCATTCAAAAGAACCTTTGAGTTAGAATATTTTCCTTGCTGTCTAATAGCTATGTCCAGCACTAAATTTTGCATATCCCCAGATACTCATTTAATATACACAGCTGGGAGACAGGAGTAAGACAGGCAAATTTGTTTTCTTAGAACACCTACAAATCTGGCCATGTAGTAATTTATTTTCTAAACTATAATGGGGTCAAAATTTATTCTAATGAATTTGCAGCACACTTGCTGCTATAACCACAGAAGTGAATTTCACGGATTTTTATTAATCATGACCTTTTTCAAAAGACACTGATTAAAGGTTTGCCTTCTGGTGTATAGCAGACTGAAAATGCAGTCTCCTTACAGCCTGATGGCTTACCGAACAGCAGACTGCATGCAGGTAGCTTTCACACATGGACAGAAACAGATTGCATGCAGCTAGTGCCAAATGAGCAGACTGAAGTTAGAATTCTCCCCACTTTCCCAACAGCCTGCTTGCAGTAATTTACTACTGCATGTCCTTTCCATTCAGCTAAAGTAATCAAGCAGCCACTAGTTGAACAAGGCCCTCCTCACAAGACTAATTACTTCTGAAAACTGAATAATGTGCTTAGTGATGATGTTTATTCTACTGCACAAGGCATGATAAGTGATGCTGAGCTGAAGCCTTGCTTTGGTCAATACTGAGATCACATTAGCACAGAGATGGAGCACAGTGGAAATAGAAAAAAAACTTAAAAATCGAAATTAGGCTCCTTCAACAATGTATTAAGGCAGTTAATTACAGCTTATTAATCACCTAAGTTCCCCTGACCTACACAAATAGTTTTATACAGCAATTTACTATCCCTAATAGACAGATGTCTGGAAGGTTTCTGTGATTCACTTCAGGTCTGGGAAGCAATGAGGAGGCAGATAATGCAGCCAGTACGGCACTACAAACATAACTGAATTAAAGTTACTCAGGTTGTTCCCCCTGAAATGTCAGAAACATGTTAACTACTGTTTTTCTTGCAAGGACAGAGGCTACATTTGGATCTGGACAAAGTTGCAGGCCCAGGCAGTGACCCAACCTACACGTGCCAAGATTCAGCACTTCAAAGAAATAACTCTGTATAGACCTAAGGAGTCTGCCACTTTTCGCAGGTATTTTGAGTCAACCAGCCTATGAGGTGTTTTGTGTTTAACTTTCCTGTGACCACTAGTAAAGTGAATTGCTGTAAATTCAGGTTTCTGGAGATGTGGAACAAGTTTTTCCTTCAGCAAAGTAGGCATGGATACATTCACATCCCATAGCAAACCTTCCCTCATTATAACTCACATTGTTTTTCTTACTGAGAGGATTATTTGATTACAGACAATGCCCCCTGAGAAGCTCTGGAACCACAGTTGAACATTATCTTATTCTTTCAATATTTTTGCCTAGACAGATGAACAGTCCAGCTGATGGATTGCTCTTAGCCTGCCCATACTCCTAGTCATTAACCAGCTACTTTTCATCTTCCTGCTCTTCCTCAGGAAGGTACTGGATATCTTGCAACAGGAATTTGACTCAGAGTGTTTGCCCAGTAGTAAGTCAGCAAAACCCCTGCAACTCTTGAACCAAACACACAGCCCAGATTTGCTCCAGCATGAGGTCTCTTCCATGTGGTGAAGGGCTGCCAGAACTTACTGGGGACATGGAGACCCTGGCCTTGCAGCAGACTTGGCTGTTGCATAAAATGAGAACATTTCCAGCTGGAATCAGACTGAGAGGATGTACTACAGACAAAATGACTGAGATAACAGAAGGGATCTACTCCAGCAAATATTAGATTACAGTGTATTATCATATAACATACATTAGATACCATTATATACTGTATATTGTAATCTGTATTAGATACATGATAGTAATTTAACAAAGGTTAAAATAAGTATTAGTGCAAGGATGTTGTCATCTTGCTTTTACTTCTTTTTAATTCCCTCCTTCCATATCCTTTCTACAGCCTTTTTATCATTTGACAACAGTAGAGATTGTATAAAGTTTACAGTCTTTTTTTATAGAAATACACAGATGTGGAGTAATCTTTTGGTGCTGATTCTACTATACTGATCTTTACCCTTCGGCTGCTAATACCCCTTTCTCTCATAAAAATGGCAGTTCTGCATGACTGAATTGGAGGAGGATACTTGTAGAAAAGTATTCATGTTTGATAACTTCTCATTTCTTTTCAATTATTTTTTCATATTGCCAACATTAGAAAGACTGTAAGAAAGCTTGAGGAAAGGTCAGAAAGAGGAAAGGAAAAGAGAAGGATATGGGTTAAATGAACAGTAAATTGTTTTCTTAGGTCACATGGCTGTCTAGATGTGCCATGTTACAACTGAATAAATTGCTTAAATAATTGCTTGCAATTGCTAAAAGATACTTGGAAATACTTTGAAATGCCTCTATTTTGCAATATTAAACCTGCCTTCTATTGTGTTGAAAGAATAACATAGGAGGAAACAACATTTGCTGCTAGTCTGAAAGCACTGCATTACTATTTTCATATAGAGTGAACTAAAAAGAAAATGTGTAGTAGATAAACTCTAGCTTACCATTTTGGACTGCAAAATGTCCATACAAAGGCTAATCTTCATAGACCACCACACAGAGATTATGGTGGTTAAATAACCTCCTCCTTCTAGGCTGATGAACTTCAGCGTCTAGGATACTGGGTAATGAAAAGGTTCGCAGGTCCAACAAATGACCTCAATGCAGCTATGAAAACCCAGACACACAGAGGCTCCAAATGGCCTTCACATTGCCAAGTTCAATGGCTTGGGGATGACTCTGCTTTCTCCTGGTAAAACAGTATAAAGCCCTTCACTGTATCAGAGTGCAAAAGCAAAGCTTCATGTAAATGAGACTTGGATGTGCTGTAAGGCATTTCTTGTAAAGCAAAAAAGGTGTCTCAGTCCTCTTCTGCCTTTCTCACCCTCCAGTAACTGACTGAAGTTGTGAAGTTAGTTCTGAGTTAAAGCCAAATGAAAGAGGTGTTATCATTATTTATGAGTGCTGGTGGTCCACTGGCAGTGTGCTGTTAATAACCAGTTTTTACAAGAAGTTGGACATTTCCCAAGGTATTTTTTCCTGTCTTCTGATTGACCTCAGTGGCAGCTGTTGAGTGCAATTATCTCAAAGGTCCACAAGGCTAATGAGTACCTCTCCACAGCAAACACAGTGAGTTCCAAAAGTAATCTCTATCCTTTCACAATGCTTAATAGTGAATGCCTCAGATGCCGGGAGCTAATGCAAGGTGTAAGTTCTCTGAATACTCATTTTTGTACCCTACCAGATACAGCTCACATACATAAGTTTTTTTCCAACAGAACAACTCTTCAGATCTGCTTGTCCTTCTTTTCTGAAGTACAAGCTCCTTATCCAAAGCTTTCCTCACACAGACAGTAACGGTATGAAAAAATACAGTGTCAAATCATGATATACTGTCAGAAAAGTGACAAATGGAGTGAAAGCATGCTGATCATAACTTTATAGTGATTTTATCTGGAATAAATTGCTGCTTGCAACATCCACATCTGCAGTGTTTAAGGGGTTGTCTGACCACATGTTTTTGCTCTACATCTGTCAACTAAGAGCAGAGATCTGTTTGCACAGTGTAGTGCTCTGGAACATTAGGATACTCCCACAAGTATTTCTGGAGTATAAAGCAAGAAATGGGCTACCTTGAGGCTGTGGTATGTTCATCTGTGTTATACGTTACACCTGTAACACTCTTCATATTTTGTAAATTATATTATTTACTTCAGATGCCAAATGACAGAATTTCAAAATGAAAAAGCACCTCTAATCATTAATGTAAAATAATATATATAGGTTTCAATCTTCCACATCATAACAATTCGCCACAGTCAAAGAGCACATCTGATTTGTTTTATACCTTTTGAAAATGTGCTTCTTCTTCCATACAGTTCACAGAATCACTGAGTCACAAAATCATTCCAGTTGGAAAGAACCTCAGGGGATCTCTAATCTAACCTCTTGCTCCACGCAGACTCAGCTATGACATCAGACCAGGTTGCTCAGGTTACTTTGACTATTCTGGTCTTGGAAACCTCCAAGGATGTAGCCTGCACAACCCCACTCTGCAGTCTGCATCATTTGACTGTCCTCAAAAGTGCGAAATGTTCCCTTACAGGTTCCCAGCCAGAAGCTGCTCTGTTTCAATTCATGACCATTGGCTTTTGTTCTGCTGTGCACCTCTTTCATAAAGAGCCTGGCTCCCTCTTCTTGGCAACCTCCTCTTAGATAGGAAGACTGCTATTAACTCACCCTGCAAACTTCTCCACTCTGGGTTAAAAAAGACCACCTCCCTCAGCCTCCTCAGAAAGAAAGTGCTGCAGGCCAAACGCACCCCAAGAGCTTTTCATGCTGTAGCTTTCTTGTGGTTTAACCCCAGCCAGCAACTAAGCACCACGCAGCCGCTCACTCACTTCCCCCCCTACACCCCCACAGTGGGATGGGGGAGAAAATCAGGAAAAGAACTAAAACTCGTGGGTTGAGATAAGAACAGTTTAATAGAACAGAAAAGAAGAAACTAATAATGAAAATGATAACACTAATGAAATGACAACAGTAATAATAAAAGGATTGGAATATACAAGTGATGCACAATGCAATTGCTCACCACCCGCTGACCGATGCGCCCATTAGTCCCCAAGTAGCGATCCCCCCCCAGTTCCTAAACGTCACATGGTATGGAATACTCCGTTGGCCACTTTGGGTCAGCTGCCCTGGCTGTGTTCCCTCCCAACTTCTTGTGCCCCTACAGCTTTCTTGCTGGCTGGGCATCAGAAGCCAAAAAGCCTTGACTTTAGACTAAACATTACTTAGCAATAATTGAAAACGTCAGAGTGTTATCAACATTCTTCTCATACCTAACTCAAAAACATAGCACTGTGCCAGCTACTAGGAAGACAATTAACTCTATCCCAGCTGAAACCAGGACAAGCTTGGCATGCACACAACCACCTGAGATCTAACGGTGTTGAGATTCGAGTTAGAAGTAATTTTGTCAGCAGAGGCTGAGTAGTAAATATTCTGGGAATTTATATGCCAGACTAAGCCCAGTGGAAAACACAGGTAAGAGATCTCTGTAATCTCTAAGAGCCTAACGAGTAGTGCTGAGATGTAGGAGATGCAAGTTGAAATCCTTTATGTACTGATTGATGGGACTTCAGTTAGTGGTTTAGGTAAAAAATCTCCAGTGGGATAAGCAGAGACTAACTCTAAAGTAGGGGTTTGTCTGGTATGGGGATTCTGCTCCACTTTAGGCAACTATTTCATAGATTAAAAAAAACAAACGATAAAAATCTTTTTACTCTGAGCTGTAAATATAATTCCTAATTTAACCAGCTGCACTGTACTTGTTGTAATGAAGTTTTATTTGAATGATTGCATGTTTGACAAGTCCTCTATTTGATGTTACTAGTATTTTAATTCCTACTTAGATAATTTGCAGCTTCAACTAAACAAGGAGGTGTAATTTAGCACTTACTTGGAGTTTACTATTAAGTCTGGTTAGCAGTTACAGTTCTAGTCTATAAAGAAAAGATATTTTTAGCAATACAGAACTCAAAATAGGTTTTCATAGCTTCTGTCTGCTTCATTAGGAGAATGGACACAGTAGCTCCATTTGCAGAACAACCTTTACAAATATTTCACAGCAGTTTTCTGAATTGTGTAGTATAACACCAAATGCAATTTATTAGATACTAGCAATAGCACGAACCATTACAAAAGCACAAATTAAGAAAAATCTATTGCAAACATATCTGCAGTTACAGCAAAGGGCTTAGCCATCAGTCACTACAACCAAAGTGTCCTAAAAAATAAGAGTATCGAACAAAAATGTCTCTCCCCATCTTAAAACATGCCCCAGTAAATTAATCAACAGTTTGCACATGGAAAGCTACATGTGGCAGCTGTGCAGGTAACAGAGGGGTAGGCTTATAGATTGTCTTTTTAGCCCAGAACTGCTTGCTCCAGACAATTGTCTCTTAAGGAGTAACTAAATAACAGTATTTCTGTGGTTTAATAGATGTGATTCCCTTAGCAGGATGGAGAGATGAGATGTGACAAAAATTCCCAGTTCTGTTGCAGGAGATGGAGCAAGCAGGCAGGGTAACATCCTATTCTCGCTAAGCACATGCGTACTCCCCATTCACATCTTCCTGCTTTAGGTTCACATGTGTAAGGTTAAGCACTCGTATCAGTACTTTGCTGAGTTGAGAACAAAATACTCAGCATTGCACAGGAACAACCACTTCACTTCCTGCAATTGCTGGTGCTACAGGCACAGAGCCTTCTTTCTGTAGTATCTTTATTGTTAGAGCCCTCTTTCACAGTTAATAGCCAGGAAACTCACAGGTCTTTTCTGATGCTGCAAGACAGTATGCAAAAATTGTGGAAAGGCAGAGTACAAGCACAGCGAATGCCTTTTTTCTCATCATCGCTTAAACTGTACTTCTGGTTTTAAAAGTGATTGTGATTTCTGAATCTTGAAAAGGGAAAGAATAGGGCTGCTATTGACTTTGAGAAGAATTGTCTTCTGTAAAGTCTGGATGGCATGGGTTAGGCTCTCCAACTCACTCCCTGGAAGACTGCCTTTCTCTATTCACTTTACTGAGGACTCAGAGACTAATGCTCTAGCTTAGGCATCTAAGAGAGATGCTCAGATTTGGACAGGGATGAATGCCTCTCTGCATTTTGTTCAGGGGATGTTCAAACACACTACAGACATAGGGAATTGAGATAAATATGGATGTATTTAGGATGACTATGAAATCCGAAGTTGTCTTAAACTGTTTTAGCTATAACATTTTATGACAGAGACTAGCTATTGACAAAAGAATATTGTATCATTCATATCTTGGTATATAAATTGATGCTTTGTCCCATATTCATGTTTAAAAGTGTCCTGTAAGTTATGAGACAGCAGCTGAAGCAGTCTTTAGTCAAAGGATGGAGAGTAGCAGCTCCAGAAGTTGACTTGGATAATGCCAAAGTTAATAGCCTTCTGGAGAAACCAGAACCATTTCTCACAGAGGGAACTTACCGTAAGTATCCCCCTAACACAGATGCCCCCATTAAGTGTTACTGCAAAGTCAATGCTGTTATCAAGAGGAATGGAAATAATCCAGGTCCTTATCACAAGAAATTAAGTTTCCAAGTTTCTTAAAGTCCAGCACTTGCTCAGCAAGTGAGAGGGTCAAAAACACATCCAAAATTAAGTGTATGACATGCTCTTTCCATCTTGACAGACACATACCCCTAAGACTTAGACACCATCCATTTCTTTCTTCTTTCCAGGAAGAAGATTTTTCCAGATGGTCCTTACCTCCTTTGAAGCTTGGTATTTCTGGGTTAAGGAACACTTCTGAAATAGCCCAGACTGGCAGGCTGGGATTTGAGAACTCAAAAGAATGAAAAAAAAAAAAAGTGCATTTTTGAACCTCTATACTGTATGTTAATTTGCTGTGCTGTTCATAGTATTCTGTTATAAAATAATAAAAGCAAATCATAATCTTTACAGATCAGCTTTTATATTTCAACTGTTTTTTAATAAGTTATAATGTGTTTCACACCTAAAGATAGCGAACAGTCACAAAAGTATGTGACTGCAGCAAAGCTTTATGACTTCATAAAGTGAGGGGTGAACACTTTGAATTTTTATTTCACAGAGACTAAAAACAGTCTTATCACTAGTGGATTTATTTCTCTATTGTTTATTTAAATTATAAATTGCATTCCTAACAAATGATAAAACCTTCGATGAAGGGTAAAGCCTCAAGGCATATAAAGAAAAAGTAAAAAAAGCCACAAATTTATACTTTCAAATAAAATTATTATGGGAAAAGTGGTTTTGCTGTTCAATTTCCTTCATCGTCAGTCTTCTTTTTTTCCCTTTTCTCTTCTTTCACTTCCTTTTCCAAAACAAACCTTTATGCAAAAATCACATTAGCTCTATAATGACTCGACCCTGTATTGGTAAGAGTTTTAGGAATTTTCAGTGGGTAGAGTCAGATCTGACACAGGTCAAATCATTTAGTATCATATGCTGAAATATATGTATACAGAATGTCCAGCACCCCACAAGTTTTTAACTTCTGTATATCATATCCATCTTCAGATACTCAGTAGTCGCAAAGTGGCACCACAGTTAGGAGAGCAGGTTTGAACTACATGTATCTTGTGTACTAGCGGATGCAACCAACATCCTGCTAAAGGAGTTTGCACCACATTCCCCACCTCCTGTGAACACAAGACTCATGTAACTTTGCATGCATGAGTTGTCACACATATTTTATCAGGACTGCTCAGGATGCAAGTTACACAGGATAGGTTTCATCTGATCAAATATTAACAGCTGAAACATAGACACTACGTCTTTATAGCTAAGCCATTCAGAGAACTAAAATAGATATTCAAAACAGATCAGCTGAACTGTGCCTTAAAACTGCCAGTTTTTCCCAGTTGATTATAAAGACATCCGGTGGAACAAGCTCACCTGTAGAGCTCTACATTGTTGAAAACAAAAGCCAGGTGAGACGGATCCTATCCACAGTGTACAGACTGAGAAAACTACTCAGGTCACAGAAGGATTTCCATTCCATCCCACCGCAATATTTTCAGTATTGCAGAGAGTGGGGACTGAGCAAAATATTTGCTACAGAGGGTTTAACATAAGCTGTCAATTACCAGAGCACCCTTTAGAAATGCACATGGTAGCTCTTCAAGTACCATGGCAGCTCTCTGGCAACTCATCATAAAACGAATTCTTTTAAGCCTGCTACAAAGCACAGAAGGAATCCACACTACTGTCCTACTGTCAAAAGAGTAGGCAGCAGAAGATACTGTTAATATTTTTTATCTGCAGCAAACCGAATATAAAACTTAATGGGCCACACTATACAGCAATTTCTTTCACAATCTGCAGCAGAAGCAAAGAACATATGAGCTTTGAATAGGCTTTGGAAACAGTTAATAGTGGGAAATAAGCCACAATAATGAAAAACAGAGCTTTGAGGCTAAACTGAAAACTGTACTATTTTCAATATCTTGCTTTCAAAAGGAACAACAAAATACATTCCGAAGAGATGATACTCTTTCTCTTTTTTTTTTTTTTTTGTGGATTTACATATTTTTCTGGGCTCCTATCTAAAGCTGATGATTATTAATTTAATTTATTGTAAAACAGAAAAGAAATAATCAAATTCTTATTCAGTGTGGTATACCTTTAATCCATGACTCAGTTTTCCACCTGTTCTTTGCTGAAAACAGCCACAAAACACAGAATTATTGAAGTAAAACAAAACAACTACAATGCTCCATTTTCTTTTTCTGAAACACTGTTCTTTCTAGCAGAGGTCTCTGTCTTTATTAATGAACCTTTCAGACAGAGCTTGGTCTATAATGCCTCACCTGAATTTGGCCTGTCAGGCATTCAAACTCAGTCGAACCTACAGAACAGGGAATAAAGAGTTTCTTTCTCAACCTAAGCCCTGGTGGAAAGAATTATTAAAGAAGGTGTGGGTGATGTATTGACTCTGCGTCTCTGGATCTGTGCCTGGAAGAGGTCTCTGAAAATGTCCCTTGGCTAAGGACATCGCAATTTCACCTATCTGGACCAAACACCGAAGTTGCATAATAAAGCCTACCGCTATTCTGGCCTTCCATTGCTTTTGCCAGCAGGATCTTCCCATACAGAAGGACGAAGTTGACATTTTTAGATTTCTATGGTTATTTTTGAAGTCTTATCTAGGCTTAAAATATGATACACAATAATTTTTATCATTAAAATCAACATTTTTGGTGGCTAGACCAAACATAGTCTCAATATTTGAGACTGTTTGATCTTTTACTTATTACAAGTAAGGAAGCCTTGAGCCTTCCTTCACTGGATTAAAGCATCAGTAAGGCAGAGTAGAGTGTGTGTAGGTAAAATCTGTAACACAGTGTTACAAGAGGAAAAAAGGCAGCCTAACATACTCTTGCTTAATGATGCACAAGTGTGTATGCAACCACAGACCAAATTTTATTTTGAGAACCAACCAGATAGACTCTGCTTCTAATAAATTAACAAACATATTGACAAGATATGTTCAGCTCTTCTGGTACCTATGTGTTAATACATGTTCTGAGATGAGGAATGTAGCATCACTAAAATTGAAAAAAGTCATCATTTCAGTATTTGCGTGTAATCACAGGTCTTCTTTTTGCAGCTGCTGTTTTACTGTTTCCTTTCTGTCCTATTTCTGTTCTGTTGTTTCAAAAGAACAGAGCTTCACATACTCTGGCTTTGTTTAGCACACTAGAGCTTAGTATAACTTTAACATATGTGACATAGCTGATGTTAATAGATATAAACGTCCCCTAAAGTAGTTTTCCATATTTATTTTGGAACAGATGTTTTACCTCTTTTTGTGTCCTTGGACACTGGCCATTCCATAGGACTCTAACTGAGATACACTTGGAGCTGTGTGGCTAAAACATGTTTTGTTCAGCAAATGTATCTTACTTTGAGTTGGAATTACCACCAATATCAGAGGAAAGACTTTATCTGAACAGGAAAATTATTAGTAATTTACTTTCATTGTGCACAATTGATCAGAAATGCAGAAAAAGTGTCAAATGCTTCTTATGATTATGCTGTAAAAAGGAAGTTATATTAGAACTTTACCCTTTGTGACAATATATAGCTTCTCATACTTGTACACAGCAATTATCTTCAGATGGAAAAGGGCATTTCAAACAAAATGCTTTTGTCTATCATCTCAATTTGGTGTTATGAACCTGATATAGAAAAAGATTACTGGAAAATGTATTGATTATTGATTAAGCTGAACTTCTGGAAAAGGATTAGAGCAGCAGTATATAGCTGGAGATCACTTTGCTAGCAAGTAAAATATGTTGTTTGAAAATGTCTTTGTTTTCTACTATATCACAATTCATTAATTTAAACTAGGTAGACATAATAGCTTGCTTTGAACAATGGATTAAAGTAATTGCTTTCTTTGTTTTATACTTTTATGTAGATCATAACACCACAGTTCTGTTGACCTCCAACAACCTCATAATTCTTCAGCAATCATAAATGAAGCCTTTATTCTTGAGCCCAGCTTCATTTGGAGTTAAAATCTGTATCATGAGTTTGTCTTCAATTCAGTGACTTCCTTTTTCAAATTCTGCCTTCATTTCCCTAATGTCCAAATGTATGATTATATAGCTCCATAACAGAATGTTTACTGGATCAAAAACAAGGGAAAAAAATCTCATTGTTTTAATGATGGCATCCATCCCAAAACTTATTAGCTACAAATAATTGCTTCCTAAATTGTTCACTTGGCAAGGAGCATCCTGGTTTAAAACCCTCTTGTCCTTTATCTTTAAAAAGCAAAGCATTTGTGAGCAAGATTTCTGGCAATAAGAAGTATCTAAAATATAATTCTCTCTTGTTTCACTGTTTAAAAACTGAATGGAAAGAGAAGAAGTTCTTAAGCTCAGATATGTGAAATAGAGCAAATCATTAGCAGTTCTATCTTATTTCCAGTTTAGGCTAAACTAAATGCAGCATGGCACAGCTATTTACAAAAAGAGTCGGAGTTGTGAGAATCACAGACACGCAGAGCAGGAAAGAAACCTACGAGTAAAGAACCCATGAGGTCATGTAGTTCCATACTGAGGCATGATCAAGTTTACCAGCAGTTTTACTAATCTCATTTAAAGTCTTCCAATGAAGGGCATTCCACAACATAGCTAAAAAAGTCTGGAAGAAGCCACATAATCTATTACTCATGAAATGCTAGTTAATTAAAACCAGTGCAATAGAGAAGAGGTGCTAGTATGAAAGAGTTTTCCTTCAAGCACAAGAAGGATTCAGTAAAAAGTGAATCCAGAATTTTAGACTAAAAAGGAAATTTAAACAAAAGACCTGATAAAGAAAACTCCAGATTATTCATGCTCATTTCAATTAAAAACATTAGAAAATATTAATTAATATAAGATTCTGATTACTAATCCCAGTTACTTTTACATGAATATGACTGAATCAAATTCTCCTGAGTGGAGTTTTGGATTATATGTGGTATGAAGGAGTATGTGGTATCCTTTTGGACCTTAATAAACTCTTTCCTTCAAAATGTCAGAGTAATGGTAGAGAAGCAAGATGAGTTTTTCATTTGAATGTGATGGAAATAAATAGTGGTTTACAAAACTGTAAATAAGAATGTTAAAGAAATAAAATGTATAAAAATAGAAAAACAGTATTAGTGAATGTGCTCACTCTTCTCTGCTGAACTAACCTGTATGAGAGTAATAGGATCTATCTTGTCTCATATTTAGCTTCACATTAAGACAAACTGGGCACAGCTTCTAGCTTGGTGTGTGGGGAGTTGCAGTCTGGCTCGGCAGATGATGCTCCTGCCTGACAGTGCTAAAGGTCTAGCGGTTGAAAACTAGCTGTAGTCATGTGTAGGATACATACAAAGCAAGTCCAATCCCCAGCTAGAATTAGGGTCCCGGCTAATTGGTTATATCCACTTGTGCGTCTGATTGCCAGCTGGCAGGCACAAAGTATTACTTGTGGTATTTAGCAAAGTTGAAGTGCTGTAGTCAACTCAGACCTTCAAAGACAGGTGAAATTCTGCTGGATGCAGTGGAAGTACTCACTGCTCTGCTCTGTGGGGCATACATACAAAGGAGGTGAGAAAAGCTGTGTTCACAGGAATGACAGAAAAACTAATATTACAGGATGGATTCTGGCTTGAAAAGTGTCCAATGTCTTTCACTGAACTGTGGGGTGACCCATGTAGCTGAGCTATTCTCAACAGCCTTTGCACTCACCTAAGTTTCATGGACTCTAGACCTGTGGACTGAGAATAATTTAGGTTGGAACAGACTTCAGGAGTCTCAAAGCAGACAGAGATGTGATAACTCACTTTTTGAGAGCTCCCAAGTAATTTAAATTCCAGATACTGCAGTCTAGCAAATTTGGTTAATTTTATTTTTTAAATAGTCTACGAGCATTTATACAAGAAGAGATTGCACCTCTTGCAAGGAGCCGGTAGCAAACAGCTGACCAAGAGCAACTGAAACCAACATAGCAGGTTGCTGGTGCATCCCACTGTTTAGTTAACACACCTCTAGTCAAAGGTGTCCCAGTGAAAGGTTTGAACCTCTTTTGGAATTAACAAGGTGCAGAACCTTCTCGGTAATCCAGTTTTGTCTGATGTTCCTTCTTGAAGCCTCCATCTGGGATCAATGTCATAGAATCAAACATAGAAACATAGAATACCAGGTTGGAAGGAACTTCAAGGATCATCTGGTCCAACCTTTCTTGGAAAAAGCACAGTCTAGACAAAATGGCCCAGCACCCTGTCCAGCTGAACCTTGAAAGTGTCCAATGCTGGGGAATCCACCACTTCCCTGGGGAGATTATTCCAATGGCTGATTGTTCTCACTGTGAAAAAATTTCCTCGTGTCCAGTCAGAACCTCCCCAGGAATAACTTTTTCCCATTACCCCTTGTCTTCTCCATGTGACTCCTTGTAAAAATGGAGTCTCCATCTTCTTTGTAGCCACCCTTTAAATACCGGAACATGGTGATAAGGCCTCCCATAAGCTTTTCTCAAGGCTGAACAAACCCATCTCTCAGCCTTTCCTCACATGGCAGGCTTCCTAGTCCTTTGACCATCTTTGTGGCCCTTCTCTGGACCCTCTCCAGCCTGTCCACATCTTTTTTGTATAGCAGGGACCAAAACTGAACATAGTATTCCAGGCGTGGCCTGACAAACACTGAGTGGGATAACGACTTCTTTATCTCTGCTGGTGATGCTCTTCTTGATGCAATGCAGCATCCTGTTGGCTTTCTTTGTTGCAGCAGCATGCTGTTCACTCATATTGAACTTGTTGTCCACCAGGACCCCCAGGTCCCTTTCCACCCAGCTGCTCCCTAGCTGGGTAGATCTCAGCCTGTGCTGCACTCAGTAGTTTTATGTTTTATTACGTTTTTCCAGGTGCAAGACCTTACACTTGTCCTTGTTGAACTTCATAATGTTTTTGTTAGCCTACTCTTCCAGCCTAACCAGGTGTCTGGAGCAGGTTGGCTCTCCCTCCCAAAGTGTCCACTTCCCCACTCAGTTTGGTATCATTGGCAAACTTCATCAGGGTACACTTGATCCCATCATCCAGATCACTTATGAAGGTATTGAACAGTGTTGGGCCCAGTATCAACCCCTGGGGGACCCCACTTGTGACACGCTGCCAGTTTGAAAAGGAGCTATTTACCACCACCCTTCAAAAAAAAGTCTCTTTGGACATCAGGTAGCCAAATTAGGGGTAGAAAAACTGAAAGCCTCAACAGACAATGAATTAATATTTCTGAACTTAATTTTCACATGCATCAACTAATTTCCAAAGGAATTATTCATGTTTTGTTGTAGAACTTGCCAAGGTGATAATAGAAGTCTTCTATGCCTTCCACTGAACCGCTATTTTGCTTTACTCCATGTTTGTTTTAATAGAATATTTAGTTATATAGAATAATTCAAATGTGAAATTTGGTGGAGTATTTCTTAAAATCCAAGCACCAAAAAATACTTATCAAATAAAAATAAATGGTCCTGTCTTAGACCTAGGGTTAACAGTGCAAACACTCAAAGCAGCAAATATCTGTTAATTTTCTTTACACGCCTAAAGACAGCCAGAGGTATAAAAAAGTTATTCAACTTGTTTCATTCCATTTTTCTAGTGTGCTCAATTCAAATGGGAATTCTGAGTTTCCCAGGCAAATTATATTATTAAGGGGAGTATCTCAGTCTTTCAGACAGTGAATGAATGGTTCAGTCCTTCATGATTTTTTCTGATTTAAGGTCAGGTGTGTTATGATGCCCCCAGTCCTGTTCTGGAAGCTGACTTGAATGCCTGAACTGCTTATGCAATGTTCGTCATACTCAAGCACTAGATTCAAAGTCTAACAAATACATTTTACCCGGTCTTCAATATAACACCCTTACCCAAGCTAGCAACAAACAAAAGTTAGAGACAGAAATATATTAGTTCCCAGAGGTTTGCATTTAAAAGACTGCTGCTAAGAAAATGGGATATTATATGTCATAAAATCATCACATAATCAAAGCAATAACAATGAATTATGGTTTTGGCTCTGATCCACCAAAGTTTCCAGATGCTTTGCAAAATGCACAAACCTACAGTCTGTACTCAGTTACAATAGCTTCAGTTACTTCAGTGGGGTTATGCCAGACTGGCACAGCAATAGCTGAATGCAAGCTCAGTCCTCATTTGGAACAACAAAATATAAAAAATATATAAAACAGCTTAAGAAAAAAAATGCAAGTTTTTTTTCTGATTTTTACTGATTACAGTGAACTGCTTCATAATGTCAACATAAAGTATGCAATATATCTGAAAAGAAATGTATGAATATAAGTAAAATAAAGACAATAAACTGTGCCAAGCCCCTCCTGTGTTGCCATCCTCCTAAAACTTTCCCCTCTTTGACATGCAACTTCTCTGCTGGAAGTTTCAAGGCCCGATGTCTCACAGTCTGAATTTGCCTTTATGTCATTTGGAACATGTGTTAGCCATCACACGTATTTCCGAAAGGCTTCTGGATGTTTATTACTGCTTTTGAAAATGCATCCTAGTCAAGTGCCCAAATCTCTTTGAAATGTGTGGCCAAAGCTGAGTGCAGAATTGAAATCAGTACATGCAAAAGTGTATTTTTCAAAGAGACTGAAGAGGGTTGGGGTTTTGTGAGCCAAGCACCTTCTCATACCTCAGCACAAACTGTTTCCAAACTACAAATAATGGGGCATTTTGTCCTGCCTACTGCAAGTTAAGAACTGCCAATAGCAATACATAATGCAAGTTTCTCCCACTGTGATCTACAATGCGTTGCTTGCTGTTTAGCTGATGCCTTCACTGTGGACGTCTTTTACATTTTCCTCTAAAAGGTTTTTTGGTGGGTAGCATTGCCACATAAAACCAGCTGCTTTCTGTCTGTATGTGAGAGTAATACTCTCTCTTTTTATTTCTAAAAGCTTATGGTGCATTTTCTCTATACTTATCAGGAGAGAGTGGGCCTGGGACAAAATGCCCAGTCTTAGCACCCTGATAAACAAGCTGTGGAGAAGCCCTCCCTGGGCTCAGGTGCAAGGAGGCAGAACAATTCCCTCTGTCCAAGTACTTTCTGCACCATCCAGCGAACTGGACATCTGCCCAGCCAAGGATTCACAGACCACGGCCTTACATCCCAGCTCGCCAAGTCCTTGGTATGCGGTTCACCAACAGCCCCTAAAGTGCTCAGTGATTTGGTGCAACATTTAAGAGCGCAGTAACCTGGGGAAAAGGACTTCAGTGCAGGTGTTCACTCTATTCCGGGTTTCACCACCTAGATGACCTTACAGTCTTCTGTACTCATCTTCCAGTTTCGCTTGGGACATACCCAATTTTTTTGCAAGTTTGAAAGCTTTCCTGTCATCCACTTTCCTCTTACAACTGGGGAACTGGAAGGTTTGTGAGAGTGCAATCTGTGTGTGAACTTTCCCAATGACTGAGCTGATGAATGTTGTACTTGCTCCCTGAGGGGAGGTGGATGACTGGGAGCATCAGCTTGTTCAGAGCAAATTGCAACCTCATTCCCTCACCCTATATACATCCTCCTAACAAGATACAGCAGAATTCTCAAAGGAAACGAGAAAAGCGAGAAAGTTGAAAGGAAAAAGGAAGGAGAAAGAGAGAAGAAAATGTAAGTACTATAAAACGTCAGGCAGGAGAAACTAAGTACCATAATCTTGTACGGGTATTAATTTTATTTTAGTTTTGCTCTAAACATGAGTTTCAGTTTCTTCAACCCTCTGTAGCAGTCAAAGTATTACTGTGGAAGAGTGAATGCACAAATGAATAGGGAGCAGCAGTGGCAGAGGTTATCACAGACAAGAAGCTTTGAATACCAGAAATAAAATACTGAAATAACAGCATAAGTGCACCTGCCAGGGACTGAGATCTATTGCTGTAAATGTTGTTCTTGCATAGCTATTCTGTTCAGTGAATTTGCTGCTTGTAAAGACAACTGTAGTACTTTCCTTTGGTCACTGTAACCCATCTAGAGTATTTTCATCTCAAGGTTACTGAAACACAAATAAATTCTTCAGTCATATGTTCCTGCCATTTGTTTAGTGGTATACAGTATGCATACTGCAGAGACCTATCTTGTACATCCATAGGCAGGGACTCTGCTCATGACTCGCCCTGCCTATAGCTTTCATTTAGATTTCAAGTTTTCAGCCACAAGATTTGAATTTTAGCTTAAAAAAAACCCCTCCTCTAAACCATTCCACACCCTTTAAAGAATGGAAAAGTCATGTCCTAAGATTTTAATGCAAAGATTAAAAGACAGTCCTGCATCGTGTATCTGCACTTTTTTGATGTTCTCTGAAGATCAACTACAAATACAGAATTCTTGCTGCATATTTTTTCTCAAATTTATTTTGGGATTTCCAGATCCTCATGAAGACCTCAGTTTAGCCTCTGCTCTCATTGCACAATCAGCTAGAGTATTCCAGGTGTTGTGTTTACTCCTAGGTTAGGCTTATCAACTCATGCAGTGCAAAGAATACAAAGGTTTGGCAGAGGGAAAACTTAAAGTATTTAATTGCAAACAAAAAGAAACAGCAAGAAGAGTGGTTGATTTGATAACAAAAATTAGTACCTTGCAAATTTCTGACAAAGAGAAGGTCTGTGTTGATCAGTGAACTTAGGAAAGGAAGAACATAAAATCATATTTGCCAAAATACATAATATGCCCGTGTAATACTTTAAGGCCTTTCACTATTAAAAATAAAAAAATGCTTCAATTACCACTTGATCAGGTAAAGCTTTCACTGAATATACTTTTTTGTCTTGAGTAAAAGAGCTACAGAATACTTGAAAGTGTTTGATTTAATACTGCTGGTAAAATATTTTTAGGGAGAAATTTTAAAGGTACATGCAAGGTAACTATAGCTAGTTAAGCACTTTATTACTCTGTTCATAAATGAGTGGAGAAGATATTCACAACCTGAGGTCTCAATAGTTACCCAGGTATGATGCTTACAAGGTAAAGCTCAATCATTCCAGCAGAAAACATACAAATTCAATTTTCTCTCTGTCCTTTGATTACTTGTCCTACTTACCAAGACTCTGGCCCAGTGGGAATTGAGGACACACAAACTGAAAAGGTACTAGAGGTACTTTCTAAAATTACATATCTTTGACTTGTTTTCCCCTAAAACATTTGCTTAAACTTTATTACTTTGCCAGTCAGTGAAGACTAGCATTTTTTTCACTGTGAAAGGGACATCAATGGTGGACCTTACAGACATTTTCCACAAACATTTGCCCAAACAAGGCGACCAAATGTTACTGATGGACAGACAGATGGAAAGAAAGAAAGACAAAAAGAAAGAAGAAGAGGATATATTCTTTCGTTGTTAGTTCCCATTATTCTAGCAGATTATCATGTTCCATCAATTTGTAAAGACTTCAGGAAATCCCAATGTAAAACTACTTCAGAAGAGAGGATTCAGGCCCCATATATGTATAAGCAATTCCTTGATATTTATCAACAGCTCTGTGTAATCAATGAATCTGCTTCTCTGAATTACTCATGTAATAATTCACATAGAATTGAAATAGAGCATTTATTTTTTCCTATCTAAAGAACAGGGTCATTTTTCATAAATATCAAAGCCTGTCATAATGAAAAAGAGCAAAAAGAATTAGAAGACAAAAATAGGCCTTGATAGGCCCAACAAATACGTTTCTGTGTTAGGAATATATAAGTTCTGACTGTCCTGTTTTAACACTGGACAAATGTGAACATGGATACAATTATACACATCCCAGACTTAATAAATTCTACTTAAGACTTTGGGCCTGCAAAGATGAAGACATATGGTATTATTCAGAACAAGTTATCCCACTGACTTCAGTGGAAATGTCCACAGTGTGTGAAGTTAAGCATGCATACCTCTTTGCAGAAAAATGCACTAAATCTTCACGTTTTCCCTCTGAAACCTCATCAAGCTATGGGGATTAGAGCTATCCTCAAGTATTTTCTGTGTCTTTTTGCTGTCACTGTATTGTTGATCAGTTTCTGCATTCTATTAGCATTCCCTTTTGCCTAGAATTTACTTGGCAGCTCTCAGAGATTTTTGGTAACATCATAACCAATTTCCATCACATCCACCCTCTCTCACAATAAAATTCTGAAGTGTCAAACATCTGTCTCGAAAAAAAGCAGCAGCAACCTCTAAACAAAAATTGTGCAACCTTTCTGCCAAGCATTGCATCTATTGACAATGCTATTATGTCAAACTACATAATAATTTACTTAGGAATGTTTTTATTTTAATTAAAAGAAGATAAATCCTCAAGCAATTTTTTTTCCAATACCTTTTTTTCATTTTCATCTGTAACTTAATACCATGAAAACCACTAGGCTGTTGGACCAGGAAAGGTATAGCACAACGGAGACAGTTATCAGGAGTATCAGTATGGTTTTTGAGTTGTGACAGCATACTTCATAGAAGAAATTCATATAGCAACAAGAGGTCATGGGAATTACCTTAACCTATCAGGTGACCAGCCAAAAACATTCAGGGTGTGGTACGGGTACTGAAACACAGGTAGTGCGACTGGGGTACATTAAGGTGTAAAATGACATTCAGCATACTAAACACTTACACAGAACTGGCAAGTATGCACAGTCCCAGTCTCTCTGGGATTAGCAGTTTGGGGTGAGATGTGATACTGAGTCTCCTATGTGATAGGAAGTGCATATTGAGGCAATTGATCCCTGCTCCCTTTCTCTTTGGATCTGTTTCACATGGCAGTTCCTAGTAGGTCCCTTGATCTTTTTCTAAAGTGATTTCATTGCTAAAGAAGCAACAGTTGGGAACTTCCCTGCTGAAGCATTTCCTTTCCTTGGAGGAATTCAGGCTAAGAGGTCTGAGTGACTGGAAGCAGTCCTAAACCCTTCTCCCAGCAGAGCATAATATGGCCAGGAAAGGGCTTGTGCCTTTGTATCTCATTGAGGTCAATAAACAGAGCTGACGAAGGAGTAGGGCCCACCTTGAGATACCAGGATAGCCACTTCTTTAACATTTTAACTCCTTTTGGGGTTCTTGTAAGATTTTTCTGTTATACTTGCCATCCATGCTGAAAACAGTCACATGGGAAATGCGTGAAGGAAGAAGAAAATAATGGGACAAAACTGAATGGAAAAGAAATCCTGAAAACATGAGTGATGGTCCCATAGGAAATCACAGTCACTATTTGTATTCCAAACTATCACTGGTGAGAACTGAGGGATGTTGCAGCTGTCTCCAAGTATTTTATAATTCAGGGCATCCTGTAGGATATAGGAGGGGCAGGCATAAATAAAACAGATAATTCTAATGAAAAACAAGCCAGTTTCTCACACCTGGAACAGGGATACACTGAAGGGTGTGATTCATTTTGAGGAACTCTCAAATTAAAAATGCTAGCCCAAACACTGGCCACAGGTTAAATGAATTACACAGATTCACAGACCCTTTAAGCCGGAAGACCTAGAGAAGACAATCTATTTTCAGCGGGCACTTCAATGTGTGTAAATGAAGGCTGTATTCTGCACTCTTTGAGAAGAAATTTCCCCCTTTTTCAGATGGTTAGACAGAGCAGGCAATGCTCATTTAGAGGCAAAGGAATAAGAGAATGACAGGGTGAGACATCAGCCCACCTGTACCACATATTACTCAAATTCTTTACTGAANGTCTCAATTTCTAAAATTAATTGCCCCAGCACTGAATACTGTTCTATTTTTTCCCCACTAGCATATTGCTGTCTCTCTCATACAGAGTTGTGCATGTAAATTAAAGGAGTCTGAGATGTACAGAGANGGCTCATTGTCATGGCTGTTTCACTTTTCATGCCACGGTCAGACATTAAGCCACTCACAACTGGCCCTTCTTAAATAAACTCCAGAAGCCTTTGATCTCTTTTCTACAAGGCTTCCCAGCAGATATTGGCATCTACTTTATTTTTCAGACAACACCGATGGAATGAGATTTATGAATAACTTCTGTCCTCTGAAGCAGTCTGGTTGCAAGCAGCTGAGCACATGCCACTCAATGGAAGACTCAGGATCAGCAATAGAAGTTCCTTTCCTTCCCAAAACTTTTGGGAAACTGTATTTTTCAAGGTGAGAACCACTGCCAGTGTGGTCAACACATGAAGGCTAACAGTTTCAGACTGAAGTTCCCAACTGTGGTTGACACTAAAGTTGAATACTTTTAACCAGATTAAGGTGCAAGGCAGCTTCAGTATGATGCTTAGAGTGGGATTTTATTACAAAGTACAGGCATCAGCTTCAACACAGTGAGTATCTGAGTTTCTAGTATCAGCCGCAAAAAAAATTACTAAAAAGCTTGGAAAAAAAAAAAAGTCTCAATTTCTAAAATTAATTGCCCCAGNATATCAACAAAAATCACATAAATAAATAAATGTACCAAAAGTATTGCAAAGTAGACCACAATAATTCTTTATAAAGAGATCTCATACTGCAAAACCTAGGGATCCACATATAATACTAGTGAAATGGTTTTGTGTTCTTTGAAATGCAGTGAAATATGCCCCAACCAATGTTTTTTAGCAACTAAAAATGTTGATGGTGTCTTTAGCAATAGAGCAAGGATTCATACCTGAGGTGGTAGTATATGCAAAAGTAGGTAAATGACCTTTAGACTCCACTTAAAGTTCATTTTCTTCCAGTAACTAGTCACACCCCTGGGACACCCTTACTAAGATGCTCATGTATTCCATTCTGTTTTCTGCAATGAATCCCACCTTTTCTCTACAGATTTGGTTTTAACCAGTCACCATTTTTATTGCAACATCCTGTGACTAATTTTTGCAAATCATTATAAATGTTTATATTTATTTCAATTTGACTAAATAAAAACCCGATTAACTGGATAAGCTTTTCATTGATAATCTTTTAAGTTCACAAGCACCTGTATTGGCTGGAGGTTCTTACCCTAAAGGGAACAAGGCTGGCCTTGATTCTGACCTGACTGCGACTACTCTGATGTGACTGATTTAAATTAAGTGCTTCCTTGTTTATATCTACACACTGTAACCCTGAGCAAAATCAGAAACATCATACATCAGTCGTCGCATGCTGTTCTATGATATGTTGCATTACGTTTTGTAAACAACTAACTTTACAACACTTATCACACGGCACATATTATTTGTGCAGCTAAACAAAATACGTTGAAAGCACACAAAAAAAGGTATTAAATGGCCTGAATTCCAGATGGCTCGCTTGCTCCATGAAGTAACAGTATCTGCTGAGGCGATTGTGGTACTGCAGTTCTTTCTCCTTACCAAATACATGCAGTAGGAAGTTTTCCTCTGCTCTTTTGTCATCTTCTTTGCTGCTCTCTTATTTCATGACCTCTGAGTTAATCCTTCTATTCTTCCTATTAGCAAGTTTAAGCAGGCAAACTTCAAACAGACTAGCTATGGGTCACAAGGTTTAATGGGCATGTAGATAATCATCTAAATTACATTTCTGGAGCTGATGGGCCAGACAGGCTTAGAGAGTAACTTTACCAGCTTTCACTGTTAATCAGCAAGGATTGTGTGTCTCAGTACGTATCTGCCTTTGCCTGCCTCCCCGAGGGGCTGGGTCATACTGACTGATTAGCAAAGGCAGCTGCATTAGCTTTCTTCTCCCACAAAGTGTGTCATGGAGGCCCAAATGACTTGAAAGGCAAATGTGACCACAGCTCAAACACCAAGCGCTCTCTCCTCATCACTGTGGAATTGCTGGCCCTCCTCTTGCAGATGATGATACTCAGCACAACAGTTGTTGCCAATTTTCATGATCTGTTAACACTTAGGAAGCCTCTTGCTGAAGGCTCTTCTTTCACATCTATTGTGGTATCATCAAGGGGAAAATTCAACAGGCTATTTCACATTTTCTGATGAATTTGAGAACACTGTACAAGGTGAACTGAAAAGAATACAGTAATTGAACTGTCAATAGTGAATGCCCTGGATTTCAGCTTTGAAACACAAACGTAGAGGGCTAGGTAAAGAGAATAACAGTCCTCTGTAGGATACAGGCAATTTTACAGCTACAGAAATAGCAATGGATATGTACTGTGAACGCGATTTTCTCAGTGAAGATACTTATAAAGCAAAGTGTACCAAATCTGAGTCTCTTTTTTGTATTATATTGGTGGTTGTGTTTTATAACTACCTTGATTCCAAAAGGAACAGGAGCAGTGGAGTATTGGCTTCCTGTTGTCCTTCAGGTGTTAGGCTCATCTTGCACAGTAAATACTTCTCAATGACTCATTTTATGGCTCTTTATCAAGTTGTTAAATAAACACAAAATCAGACCAATTAAACTATGATTAGCCATGCAATAAGCTTTCACTGTCTTACTTAGGCGCAACATAGGCCAATACCAGCACTCGTTAAAACAGTAAAAACTGTTTCACATATTTATAACTGTATACGGAAAAGAATCTGACTAACCAGCTAAGAAGGTAAACAACTTTCTATTTTCGTTCTCAATTAAAAACATTCTACAAGAAGAAACTACTGAGGAACAAAGTAAAATAATCAAGAACAGTGATTTCCTAATTTGCTTCCGTTGAACTTTGAGAAAGGAAGTTGGATTCTGATTTTCCACAAGTTTTCACAGATGAAACATCAATGGCTCTGTGACCTAGGTACAACTACTGCTGACTGATGTTAGAGAGAGACATGAATTAGGCAAAATAGTTCTATAATTTTCCAATCCACAAAGCACACTGTTTCTCAAGCTTCTAAACAATGGTGACCAAATTTTCCACTTTATCTGGGACAGGCCCAGAATGCGAGGACTGCCCCATATTGTGATAAAAACTTCAGGTCTCAGTTTTGTTTCAAGTATTCACTGAGATGTGGGCTTATCCCATTTCCCGACTTTTGTGTGGCAGCCTAAGTTACCCACTCTTGGTGTCACAGCACCCTTGGCTCTTTCAGTGAGAACAAAAATGGTCAAACCTCTATGCCAGATCATGAAATCCACAGCAGGATTTCAGTCATGTCACATCCCCTTTACCAACCTAATGCACAGGGAAAATGATCTGAATTTCAAATATGCATTGTGAGCATATAGCCAGAAGAGGTGATAGCCTTTACACAGTGCAGCAATAAATCACTTCAATCTCCATTGTTCTATTGTACCATATGGCTGACTTGCAGTACTACCCTTTTATTTTACCAAATCAGAATTGTAACATTATCATTAAAAGACTGAACAAATTACTATGAAGAGTTATGGAGTCATTACTATGACTCATTAGTCTTCCCCTTATATCATCTTCATAACAACCTGTACGCTCTGCTTCACATTACAGCTTTCTAATGGCAAAATGTAACCAATAATTTCCGCTAGCATCAAAAGCTGAGATGATCGTAGCACAGCTATTATTCCTGGAGATGCGATAGTAGGCATACTTTCTTTTCTGCAGACTTTTTTTGACCCCACAATCTACCAAAGTAAGTTTAGTTAGGTCAGATCCAAAGTACATTGAAGCCAATGGGAGTGTTTTCCCTTTTCAAAGGGCTTGGATTAAGGACACTTTTCTCTTCTTTTACTATTACACACATCACAAAAATGGGTACAGAAGCTGTTACTAGATCCAAATGACAGTCTGATTGAAGAGTCTCAGAATTGGAAGAGCTGAGGTGTACTTGCACAACTGTGCAAGAAGCAACACACAACATTTTTGTGCCTCAACTTGGCTCTAGACACTTTTACCATGCACCTCTCATGATATGTCTATTATCATGACAGAAAGTCTTGCAGACAGAATAAGCTCAGGTACCAGAAACAGTGACACCACATTAACACGGAGCTGGACTGGCCTAGGTGCCATGCAGCAGTGGCACCTTGTTTGTTCCTTCTACCTGCACCAGCTTGCTCACAGCTAGCACAAGTAGCTCCACAGCACTCTACTGTCATGTCTGCAATTTAACAAATGCCACCATTCACAAAAAAATGTAACTGAGGCACCACTGAGCCCTGCTGTGTCACACAAAGCTACTGAAGTTTAACCTTACACAGTAACTTTTGCTCCAGTACAAACTGCAATGACCATTTATAAAAAAACCCAAACCAACAGATGCATGCACAACATACATTTTGCAAATACTTTGCCCATATGCATGCACGGATTTGTCTGCAACTTATAAACTGGCAGTCTGATCATGGTTGTAACACTTTGTGTGCTGTCATACAGTGCAAGTTAGTTCTAATTAATGAACTTTCTCTCCATGAATCAGAATCCATGTTTGCGTTGACAGAATGCAAACACTGACACAGCTATTTACACAAAACATAAGCTAAATATTTCAGCAAGGTTTCAGAAACTTTGGATGACCTTTTCCTCCTCCCCACCCCTTTCTATTATTGTACTTTTAAACATGTCATTGCACTTCCTGGAGCTCATAAAGGACAACTCATACTTTGTAGCTCTCATACAGCTCATCCAAAGAGTTTTAAGGCTTTACACTTTACTGGGGAGTTAATTCTTATATCCTGATATTGCAGTAGAAATGGAAGCATGGAAAAATTATGGCCTACACTCTGACTCCCTAATTTAGCACAGTTAATGTAAGCACTGCAAAGCCTGAAAGCAAGAGCTTGGCCCACCATGGTGACTGAGATGGCTAAGCCAGGTTTTGTGCGAATCAAGGAAAAACAACAGCTGTTAGAGGGTAACTGAGAGTCCTCAAGTACATCATCTGTTCCTCTCCAGAGATCTCAGGTGCCTTCACAAGGTGGTATCATTAGTACAGTACACAGGGTACCCCTCAAGAGCACCCAGCTCAGGGCTGCATGCTAGGAGTTGCCTCTGCCTGCCCTGGGTCTGGCTCCAGCGGTGCCCTCCTGTAGGCAGGGGCTGCCAGAAGGAAGCAACCTTTCTGTGGTTAGTCAGGCTGGGGCAGGATCCCCCCAGGCACTCAGCCTCTAGGCTGGCCTCAGGCTGAGGCGGTTCGAGCCTGTGGCTCCCTCTTTTCCCTAAAGGGCTCTAACCATCAGTCCCTCAAGCTGTACCTCTCCTGCCCAAGCTGGGCTACAATGCAGAAATGCAATGGAGGAATTACTGTGGAGAGCAGGGAGAGGAAACAAGAATAAGCACACAAAAGTCTGTGCTACATGGAGCCTTCTGCAGAAGTTACTGCTACCAGTTCTCTAGCAAAATGGAATTGATTCCTGTGGTGTTACTGGGCCTGCATTATATTGAAATCATCCAAAATAAGAGCAAAAAAGGAGCATAAGCAAAAATCTGTTCTAAATATATGGGATGATTGCCTGTTAACTAGCGCAAACAAAACCCCCATAGCTAACAAGAATTCTATAAAAACAACTTTTCTGATAAGCTTTTCCAGAGAACAGTGTTCTCTCAGGAGCTGAATTGCCTACCCAGCGTTTACTGTGGTCTGTCTCCTTTCACAGTCACCCACAATGGTTCACCGCTATTATTTAAAAAGACATTTCAGTCCTGTGGTTAAAGGCAAGGAATCAGAAAAAAGTGGGTCTAGTCCAGTCTGTACTAGCATTCCTCGATGGGCTCAGAGATAGCACTGTATCTACAGAATCTGCATCCGCAGCACTGTATCTGTCTCAGCCTCTCCCCATCCTGCAGGACCCTACGAAACAGGTTTTAAAAGGCATCTGTCAGGCTGAAATGTCCAATCATACACCCCACTAGGACCAGTGAGATCTTGTTCACCAGTTGCAATCATACGGGTCATAATTTAACATTTTTAGTCATGTAATTATGAGTTTCTGCTTGGCTAGTTCCCAGGCAGATCTTCATCTTCTGTATCTTTAATGTGTCATGCACACCCATGGGACAACATCAGTAATTGTATGAAGGGGGAGAACATCCTGAACAAACAAAAGAATGGAATTGTTCTGTCAGGTTGTTGAGATTTATCTTTTATGGTTTTGTTCCTCACATAATGATATACTAATGACATTTTTCTATGGCAGCATAATAGCAAAATAACCTAACTGAATGTCTAGGATGGTGGGATGTTCCTAGTAAGACTGTGCCAAATGCAAACACACAGAAGAGGGAAAGGAAGGGGAGGAGATACTACATTTTCCATTACTGAGGTAGAAGGTGCTATAAACAACACTAGCTGGTGTCAATAAATTCACTGGTGATGAAGAGTGGTATCATTCCTGATTTAAGAAGTCCTTAACTGCAAGAGTGCTGCCTGAGGAAAGGGAGCGTAGGAAAAATGAAGGCTGAAAGCTGCCTAAAAAATTCTGTCTCTTCAGGAGCTAATTATTACAGCAACCTAATACTTCCTCTGGCTAATGATCATAAACAAAATTAGTTCATTGGTGTCATCTCAGTCATTATTGGCTTAAAATTGTTGAATCACTGAATCAGCATTCACATGGATTGTCTCAAACCGCTGGTGGCAAGTTATCTGTCAGTGACCTCTGTAACACACCATTTCCAGTGTACAATGCATCATAATGACAAAAGTAGCTGCTGCATGGAAACATCCGCTCTCTTCAGTCTCTACCTGATACTTCTGGAGATGTTTCCTGGAGGGTATCTGGTATTAATCTTGCATCACATGTTGAACAGGAAACTTAGCTATACAGAGAAGGCTAAGCACAACTAATATAAAATCAGGAGTGTAAGCAAAATGCAGTAAACTGGAAGACTATATGCTTTTCTCCAGGCAGCTGGACCCAACATGGACTCAAGCCTCAAAATTTGAGGTCTGTAATGTGGCATCCCCAAAATGCTGGAGAGTATGATGATGGTCCTAGTCAGGCACAGCCTACTGGAGATACAGGATGAAACTGTAAAGCAAATTTTTATTCCATGCTTAAAGAAAGAGATGCCTAAGTAGAAGCACAGCCGAACTCACTCTTTTGCTGGTTCTTTTCACCTTATGCCCTAGTTGTGCCCATTTTCTCTCTATGGCCTGTTCAGAGACAGGAAGATGTCTCACAGTGAACAGCGATTATGGGAACCCGTGATTACCGGATGATAGCGCAGACTATGTATGAAGTCAACTGTGTAGGTGAAAGAAGTGAGTGTTTAATTTCTAGAGAAAATCCAGGGTGTTACATTAATTCTCCCACAGGACAGAGCTATGCTCTCTTGAGCTTTTGAGACCTTTCCTTAAAGCAGCAGCTACTGGCCGCTGATGTAGATACTGGCCTAACAGCCACATCTCTGATGCTGTGATCCAAAAGAAGTTTAGCACAGAACAGCACAAATGTAAAGAATATCCATCACAATGGTTAATTGTTCCTCTGACTCATCTACAAAGCAATGCTTTAAATCATCACAAAAGTCTTTGTTATAATTAAGAAAACGTGGCAAGCCTTCTCTCACCAATGGTATAGATGTTGACAAAGCCAGAATATGCTGACTCTACAAAACATTTTTTTCTGAGATACATACAGCAATTAACCCTCTACTTGCAAATTAGCTCAGTGTATTTACTATTTACACCTCTAACTTCTGTATCTTCATAAATATACTTTTTAGAAGCACCAAGTTGTGTTATTAGATTTAGGTGTTTGTTCACTTTATACTTACAGTGAATGGTGATTATACATCCCTTGATCTTTAAATACTTTAAAACCCCTTCAAATAATTTTTAGGTTTTCCTGAGCTGTTGTTTGACCATGAATATTTAGGAAAATTACTAACAATTTCAGCAGCTTTATGCAAGTGAATTGATCCGCTAACATTACCTGGCACATATAATGGAAGAGAATTTAGCCATGTTTCTGTCAGGACAGGTACTCTATTAGTGTAATTTGGAATTGCTCCCCTGAAATTAATTGAACCATGTTGACATACAGCAGCTGAAGATATAAGCCCTCACCTTTCTTTTTATGGCAGTCTCTCTGTACTAGCTCTCCATTTTGTGGCTTTCATCTGAAATGCCTCCAATTTAACAATGTATTCAGTTTGCTACATATTTGCTCCACAAGGTTATGTGATCAGTGCTTTGTCTTCCCTGGGGAGTGGGTTGCAGGCATGCAAAGCCCAAAACAATTTATGCTTTATTTAACAGATTAGTAGCAATGCAAATGTACTTGTATTGCTTTGTGTGTTTTCACCAATAAATCACTTCTACACTAGCTGAACATGAAACTCCTGCTCATTTAAAACCAGGCCTCTGTTTTTTTCTACACAGCTGTAACTATTCACTCTCCAGAGCTTTAAACCCAATCTCGATGTGAATTTCTTTCATGAAGAAAGTAAAAGCTGCCTTAAGCAGCACCCACTACCACTCTTCTGTGCTCAGCTGCTCATTCCTGCCCTTGCACCTACCCCTTCCCTTGTGTTCACATAGCAAGATTGGGAACCTTGTCCTAGAAACTAGGCCATTTAAAAAAAAAAAGAGTTCTCCCATCTGGTTCATGAGTAGCTGCAGGCAGGGAAAGGGATGCTTAAGTTGGCATTGGTCCTGGAAAAAATGACTGTCATACTATGCTCTCGCCAGTGTTTCTGAAGAAAATTTAGAGCATAGGTTTGAGTATTTCAGATTTAATAATGAGTGGGCTTTTTGCTTGTCCCAGCCAGTGCCCCCTTGAAAACACAGTTAGCATTCTAGACTGCACAATAGCTAAAATCTCTAACTTAACTGTTAAGCCAATATAAATTTTGAATTTTAATCTCTTTTAATCAAATAACCCTCTTCAAATCAAAACATTGTCTTTTGAAGAAAGCATATGCTTTTACTTTTTTTTCCATAATCAGAAAAGTTTAAAAAAACAGAAAGAGAAAAAAAAAAAAAAAAAAGGACTCAAACTATTATTTTTTTTAAGTTTGGGGCATTTTTTTTTGTTTTCTGAAAAATTCAAAACCACTGAAAAAAATTATCACCAGCTCTAAATCTGAGAAGTCTAAAGAATGCAATGCATGATTGCTCCTATAATGGATATTCTTTTTGTTCTCTGAAAGGGAAGTAAGTTAAGTTTGCAAATAAGATAGATACAGTCTGGTTGCTGATATAATTAGGCTGTATATTCAGTTCCAGAGGTGCACTTTCTGTGTGTTTTCAAGCAAGACACTCAAACCCAGAACTGCCAAGAAGGTTAGATGCTCCTACAACAAGCACTGCAAAACCCGAGTCTGCACATGGCATCCGCAATGTCCTAAGGGCACAAGACATGGGTAGTTTGTAATGGGGCCAAACTGACTCTAACGCAGCTAATAGGAAATACAGAAGGCACTAATGTGCTTCAAGGCTGTCCTACTACGGGACAAGTTCTTTGGTTCTCGCCTAAGCTTTTTTTTTTTTTCCTATTTTATGGACATTATTTAATATTTGCAAGGTTCTTCAAAATCTTTGCATGAAAGCAGTAGGCAAAGAATTAATTAATGTTTCTATAACTGACAGTTTTTGCTTGTACTGTCTGGTATGAAAGGCATCGTAACTGTAATAGCACACAGTTTAAAATGAAGTAAAAAACATTTTATTTTCCATGGGAAATTTATAACTTGAGCTGAAAAAAATACAAGTATTGTCATATCTTACATAACAAAAAAATGTAATTACTTTGACTTTTTTCTTAAAGGTTTCTTCCTTTCTAAAGGGTTTTCTCAGCTGTACCCCTCAAAGACTATAGTAATGGTAAATATAGTTATTATATTAGGCTTAGGTCTCAATTGCTTTTTCATCAATGGAAGTTTAGTAGTCAAAAAAAGAAATCAACATCTTGTTGCTGGCATCTTGTTGCCAGCTGCATTGCAGGCTTTTGGTGTTACACAGTCAGCAATGCTATACCAGTATCTCATTATCAGCTCTGTTGGACTTCTTGTGCTATCCGGACTCTAGGAAATGAACATGATAAAAGGGTTTATAAAAATATAAGAGATAATAGTACTTAAGAATAAGGTGTTCTATAAAAATCAGGAAAGGCTTTAAAGCTGTTCTCCTGCAAGTCCATTCTCTCAGACCTGAGAAAGCTGTAGAACAGCCAGAGTGTCAGCCCACTACACTGCACTGATTCTGGAAAGTACTTTTTCATGTTTTGTGCAAATGCACAGAGAGAATGATACACACTATGGCTATAAAATATAATATTAGCTATCCCTTACTCACAATGCAAATGCAAACCCAAATAAATAACTATTACTATACTAAAATAAAAAACCCCAAAACACCAAAAAAACCAAACCATGTGGCACCAGGACATTATAGGT
>VYZV01023848.1:10646-35355 GCA_013401275.1 Pandion haliaetus
ATCCAGCAACAGAAAACAGTCAGGGAAAAATTTAGATGGGTTAGATTCTGGCAAAAATTCACAATAAATTTAATATATCTCCCTCTCATCCCTAGGAAGGATAAGTTAGATTTATTCAAATATTAACAAGGTACTATATTTATATGAGTGTATTTAAGTATGTACACATTGTAATAATAAATATATATATAAAACCATACATAATATGTCTATGTTTCAGTGAAGAAAAAAATTCTGCTCCAATGTGTGAAAAACAGAAGTCATAACGTTATAGATTTCTCGTAGCTTTAAGATGTATATGGATTTACTTGAGGTGTGCATATATTTAGGAAAAAGGAAATCCAACATCATTAAAAGTTTTTCTTCTTGCTTCCAGCCTAAAAAACCCCTACATTTTGCTTCTATATTTTATATCTAAAATGCAGTTGCAGAACTAATTACAGAGCATTTGAATTTATAGGGAATTTCCTTTTCCTATACAATAGCAAAATTTGGCATTCCCTAAGAACCAGATTTCATAACTACTAAAATTTGCTAATCACTGTGTATATATATATACCATGTGCATGGATAGGAACAAGTCCTGGGAGATCACCCCCTGTCCTCTCCTCACCCACAGACCAAGGCCACCTGAATGTAAAATGAGCCAGCAAACTTTGTATTACAGCTTGACTTTTCTCTGACAGTCTTCTTTTTACTGTAATAAAGACAAAAAAGCCAAGAACCATTATAGTTGCTCTGAAAATTTCTATGAGGAATAAAGAAAGGAAGGCACCCTCTCACACATCCTCCTTTCTACCTGTTACTTGATACTGAACATGATTACTATATGGGCCTGGGTTTCCATTAAATCTTACTAAAGCTCTCTCAAATGAGGTAACACTATGGAAAATGCAATCTTCACTCTAAAATTAGCAGGCTTTTGATTCATATAACTGAGTGATAAAACATAATGCATGATTTATTGATACTTTAAAAGAAAATCTCAGCTCAGATTTAGAGATTATCTGTTAGACAAAGCTTCAGCATCGAAAAAGATGTCCAAGAACCAATCATCTCCTTATACGGGTTAGAAGTAAAATATAATACACAACTACAGACCTTTCCCTGAAAATGCATTCAAATCCTTGTATTTTCTCCTTGGACATCTCAGGTTTCAGTTTCTGAGGAAAAATATCTTACAGAGGCTCAGGAAGGTTCCAGAAGAAGACTAAGCTGCTGAACAAGAATCAATGAACTCTATGAAGATACAGTTTGATATTTGCTTCCTCGCTTAAGAAGTAGCAGAGGTTAAAAAAAGGTTATGATGGGTTACTACTTAAAGTCTCAACTATCACCTGCTTTTACACACATCATACTCATTGTAGAATTAGATGCACCAATCAGCCAGCTATGCATTCAACACATATCTATTAGGAAGTTTTCCTGGAACAGCAAAAAAGGCAGAAGCCCTCTTCTGAACTGATCTTTATCAGATTTCTTCTGTGAGTATTTTTAAGTTGTTAGCTGTCCTTGAATAGATTAGCTTAGTTCCAGAGATTAAGAAATACTCTGTAGACAAATGTTTAGCCCCTGGAGTGGATTAGCAGCATATATTTCCTATCTGTCACAGAAGTAATTTGATATAATCCTCTCATTAGAAGTACAGCATGGAGCCATGGAAATTGTGTGCAATGAAAAATGATGCTGTTACACTTTGAGGGAAGGTTCAGTCCTCCAAAATTATGAGATGTTCTCGGAAGTGCAGAACCTGACCTCCCAGTGCTTTCCATTGGCATTAATGACACCCAACACCTTGCAAGAGGAAGCTGTAAGTCCCTCCAAAATTTGCTACCAAGCTTCATGTCTTTCAAAGCTTTCACACCTCAAAAGGGACCACCTGCTTTATTGATAGACTTGGTTTCCTACAAATCAATAAAGTATTCAACTGTAGGCCCACTTGCAAAGATATAGATCGTTTTGGAGGCAGTGACTTTGGTGAGCATTTCCGAGTGCCACCACTGGGTTATCAAAAAGCATTTCACAAATGATAGAAAAAGGCCAAAGTATAAACAAAAGTTATTATATGAGTAAGAGGCACCATGAGTCATTTCAAAAGCTCATGAAGCAGCAGCCAGTGACCAAGAATAATGTTGCTGGGAAAGTTTATATAGAGGAAGGTTAAAAAAGAAAGAAAGAAACAAAAAAAATCAAAAAAACTTTTCAGTACTCAGTGACTCACATATGGATTTACCTTGGCTCAAATACTCCAAAACAAAACACTGGAGGTGCTACAATTTAAATTCAAGGATATATTTGTTACTAAATACGCATGGCTGGTACTACCAACATTGGATCTGCCAGTACAATTTCTTCAGAAAATGAGGAAATAATCCCATCCTGTTCCAAACCTGGAGAAATCTGAACCTGAATGAGTTCCCATGCAAGAGCAGCTACACAGGTCAGAACTGAAGCAAGTAAAACCCATCCGCACACCTTCTCTCTACTTGGCTCAGACCTCCTCAGGATCAAGTGGAATAGCGAAGCACTCACCAAGCACTTTAAGAGGTTTTTTTATCAATCCATAAAACATTATTCAGTTAAATTTGGGCTTCAGCATCTTATGACAGCTTAAACAGACACAACGTGGTTCTAGCAAGGGAGAGGATGAAGATAAGCCCGTAACACCCAGTTACCCTTACACAAGCTACCAAAATCTGAACAAAAATTTGATACTCTTACAGCATAAGGAGAAGGTACAGTCTAATAGTACGGACTCTGGAAGAATACAAATAACAACCTCCTGTTCCAAAAATGGTTACACAAACAAGAGTGGTGGGGGGCTGGAAGTAACATATGAAACACATCTGAAAAAATAAAAGTTTGTCTGATGATGAAGTCAAGCTGCCTCTTTTTCCCTAAGAATTTTGTTCTCCTTTGCTCAAGGAAAGGATTTTTTAGTTTGAATAAAGAACTGAATATTTTCATTTTTCAGTACCAAGTTATAAGCTGCCACCATTGTGATAAAGTTGCTGTCACTACTGCGGCCTCCTTTACTAAATAGTGAAGTGAAATCCTACTTCAGTAACATAAAAACTTTCTTGAAAGGCATGGTGCTTAACCGGGGGTATATTTATCAGAGGAGAGACCTAAAGTGCTATGCACTCTTTGCTCTAAGCATTGAGTCATTAATTTTCATTTTTTCTTCAAAACAAACCAAAAAAGAACACAGTTCAAAGGAATACTCATCACATGAGATCTGAATGTGATGTTTCTGAATTATGTACATCCCTTTTTGGGCCTCTTACTCCAAGAAAGACATGGAGGTGCTGGAGCGTAGATTCTTCTGATGGAACACCAGCATGTTTAGACTGATCCTGATCAAACAAAAATATGAGGGGAAAAATGTATATTTAAATACATGTTAGAGATTCGATAGCTATATACTGGGGAATAAAAGACAAATACGAAAGCTCAAATCCAGTGTCAAGGTTAACTAGTAGAAAGGCTGTTACAACAATTGAGAGACCCTGGACATTTCTTAAGGAATAATTTAATAAACCCTGTAAATTGCCAATGGCACTAGGCAGAATGTTACAAAGCCCCACAGAGAATCTTCCAAGAATTCATAACACAGAAATAATATGCATTAACCAAGATGAAGATTTAAAGAGCTGTGGATAAGAAGAGAATCTTAGTGCCTAAAAGTGAGTATAACATTCACTATAAGACTAATTAAAGGCCTGTCTCTTTGGTACCTTATTGTAGTGCCCTATGTAGTAGTAAGATCTTGCTCCTTAGAAGGGCAGATACCACAGAAGATGCTGCACTCCTTTAAGTTTCCTGACTTTGGTATGACAGGAAGAAACTAATCTAAGACAAAGACAATTTGCTAACAGGATTCAGTAAGGATATTTCAGCAAGAACCTTCTGAAATCCAGAAGGAAAAAAAAAAAGACAAAAAAAAANAGGATTCTCTGCTTTTTCCTGCTGATCCTGCTCTTTAATAACCATTCCTTTGTACACTGAACACATACACTGTCCACCACAAAAAAAAACCCTCCACCAAACTCCACACATACACCAAACAAAACTAAAGATATTTTCTGATTGATTAAGTGCTATACTTCGTTCAAATCATGACTTGTTAAAGCACTAACCATGCGAATTAGTGATTCAAAGGAAATCATGAAAATTACCGCATGGTACTCAGATCATTTGACCTCAGGACTTTGGAATGGTATTTTAGGTTTCTGATTTTGTATACAAGAAAACCTCCAAATGCATGTATTTTAACAGTCCCTTTCCAATTCCTTTTGCTGCACAGAAAGACATCTGTTCCGTCAAAAAAAAAGGGAAATTAACAACACACCACCCAAGAAAACTCCAGAATGGCTAGGAAATTACCTTTCACAAGCTTCAGAGCTTCAGATTAAAAGCTACCATATGACAGCTACAGGAAACATCTCCGTTTTCACGTTCCATAAGAACAACCTAAATTCAATCTCTCCTGCCATCATCAGGCAAACCTACAGGAGGAGCAGAATGCAATGCTACAATGAAATGTATTACTTCACTCGCTCAACTTAGGTTATTTTACTTACATCATGAAAAAATAAAACAATGCAAGGTAAAATTAAAAGTCAAAGACCAGTAACTGCCAAAATCTATGCACTTGCCAACCTCAGTTCATTATGAGGTCAGCTAATTAGAAATGTTTCATGGAGACATCAATAGTTTTAGCCTGATCTCTTTGAGAGGGGTTTTTTTTGCCAATTTGGCTAGCTGTTTGAAAATATAATCAACTGGCTAAACAGAATTTCAGCTAAGATATATGCTTTAATTATAGGAACTTCAAACAAGTTGCCAACTTGGCTCATATGACAAAAACCTTTTCCAAATTGAATTAGAATATTATGCCATCGCCTCATTAGTACTACAGTTAAAATGCATCACTTGGGTCAAAAGAAGCAAATGTATTGAAAGACTTCCACAAAAAAACAAAGAAAAACATTTTAATTAATATAATGAATATATCAAGAGTTCTAGCAAATTGTCTGATACACAAAGGTGGTAAGTAGCAAAATGTTGGCAACACAATAATCCTAAAAGAAATTTTTTTCTTTGCTCTTACTGATTCATTCTTTTTTTTTTTTTTTTCTAACAATAAGTGAGCTACTCATTTTAAGTAGTCTTCTAGGGAGAAACAAACACTTTCCTTCCATATTCCATTCTTTCTGGTTATGATTTTCAGAATTGCCTCATGATTCTGAATGCCTACATTTTTTAAGTGTCTACTTTGAAAGACATTAAGGGAATAAGATAAGACAATTATGTTTGGATATTCAAGAATCATAAAGGCACAAAATCATCAGTTTTCATACTGTGTGTCTAAAATTACTTAAATTGATTTGACTTACTCCTAAATGACTAATGATCTACAGAAAGCAGTTTGAAATTTTGACAAAAGTTCTAAAGAAATAAAAGCAGAAGTCTAAAACTGATATAGAAAAAAAAATCAGCAAGGTTTTAAAGTAATTTCAGACTTTGCAGTCAACCTCAGGAACACTGATGCATCAGTGGTTCAAACTCTGGTATTTCCTACACGCTAATGTACAGAAGTACCATTTTCTAAAGTGTAATTGCATAAAGCATTTCAAAAAGAGTAATAGAAGACTTTCAGGTTATCCATCAAAGAAAATCTAGTGAGAAATAAAATGTACTTGGTTGAAAATGAGGATTCTGTCACATTAGGCACCACTGCCCTCTTCAGTCAGGCAGTCATCGATTTCATATACTTTGTTTAGAGAACTTTGCCTGATGATTTCCCACCAAAATAGTGACAACGACAACCTTTTTTTTTTTATTTTAGGACATGCTTTTCTCATAATAGCAACATGTAATGCAGCATTTCATTCATATACCAAAAATAAATATTTTGCTGTAATGGTTTGATTTGACATGTGGTTTAGATGCATGTACACTATGAAGAAAACATACAGTTCTTTACAAACTTCACATTTCCACTCATTCATATATGGATTTGAGAAACATGCTCTTTTTTTGTGGAAAGACTGCATTGCAAAGAGAACAAGTCACTCATGGTTTTCATTCACTTCATACCTCATAGGGTTACTAAACAATCACATACCTTAAAAGCAAGACTTCAATAAACTTGTAACAACTGGTTAATCAAGATAAAATCTTATATATATATAAAATATATTTTTTTAAAGTCAGCACATCTTTCATGCTATTCCCTAACTAGTATGCAATCATGCATGACTAACACTGGATAAAAATAAACACTTTGCAAGCAAAATCTCACACCTGTGATTTGAGAGTTTCCAGGTACACCAGGATAAAAAGGCAGCACTGAAAATCCAAACAGTCCAAATAGAGGTCTGGATGTCAGGAGACTCTTAATTTAGTCCTTGTTTTTCTTACTCCCACCACTAAAGAATCGAATCTGGATTTAAGATAGAGTCAATCTTGCAACACAAGGCAGCATGAGAGTAAACACTACGTAAAACCTTCCTTTTTTCCCAACAGAAAGAAAAGACATTTTACTTCTCTGAGCTTCAATTTAGGGGTTTTTTTGTTTTATAAAATGGGAATATGTTGTATTAATTATCATAATGTCATCATTCACTTTTTCATCTCTCTACTTTCAGAGAGGGAGAAAATTCAGCTGTTATCTAGAAGAATGTCATAGTAAGAAGGGACTTCTACCTAAGATTCTGAGTAACCTTGAAACAAATCATTAGAGCAAAAATAAAATTGCACAGCAGCTTATCTCCAAGAGCCAGCAGAACAGGAAATCCAACAAAACACTCCCTCTCATGCAGATCTAATTCCCCAACATCTCCTTCTGCAGTAAGCTATCCAGATAGACACATCATTGTGCTTGGCACAAAAGTCAATAGGCTCTAGCTATATCAGATCCTATTTCAGAGGTGCAGGAATTACAGAAGCAGTACACTAAACTAAAGGACAAAATTCATTCTTATATGCTTAAAGTTGCATATGGGAGAATAAAGGCTTCAAATCAGCTCATTACAGGCCATTATACGAAGTTATAAGCTCTACTAGCAAACTTTGGAGAGTTCTTGCACTTTCCTTCCAAAAAATGGCATCACATTTTCACTGGCCTTGGATAGCCTCTCTGATTTGCAAAGGTCCAGCAACATTAAAGCTGTCCAGCTGTCCTCATCCTAAAGCAGATTTTTCTTAATTCAGCTACTTATCTTAAATAGTTGGCTAGAAGCAATACAGAGGTATTTTGCATTGTGCTAACTGCAAATGTTACTAATTTCCTTAAGCAAATTACAAGCTCAGGTACCTCAGGAGCTCGCTGCAGATTGCTCAGACAAGCCAGCTCAGATTCAGCAGCACAAGCTCATAGTCCAGTCCTGTAGGATGCAGCTACAGGAAGCCCTTCAGGTACCTCCCTGATCTGGTGAGGCTTTTAGCTTTTGTGCAACACTACATGAACACAGCAAACCCGAGCTGACTGACCTTACGTATGCATGTGGCACAATGCTCTCAAGCCAAAAAGTCCTTCAAACCCTAAGGGGAACAATGCACAAATGCATTGGCTGGTTCCAGAATTGCAGATACAGTATTATTTGTGGTATCTAGGATCAAAAATGAGCTGTCATGTAGCCTACTGAGGCAGTTTAACTGTGAATGCCAATGAAGGGAACTGGACCATTCCTCAACCTTTTCCACTTGTAGTCAGATGCACAAAAAGTTCAGTTACAGTCAGTGCAAAGAATGAAAACACAAGTAGGCCATGAACCTTTAACCCTTTTAGTCCTGCATGCCTCTCTTTTTTCAGTATGGCATCTGTTTGGCAGCTTTCTTTTATATGCTTACTTCATTAAGATGCACTGCAGGCACATTTTTTTACATCTGTCAGGAATACTGGGCAACAAGCAAGTAGTTCATTAATGTTAAGATAAGCCCCATGTGAGAGAAATATTTCTTCGTTTGGTTTCATCACAGCTGCATCTGTATTTAATAGATTTTAGAATTGCATCTCTGTCTAGTTCATTTATTTCCCTCTCTCCCCCTCTTCTTTCCAATGACTTGTTCTACAGTTCTGACTACTCACTGAACACATTTCTCTCCCTACTCTCACTCACACCATTTTTTATATGTAAAATATGGGTAGGACAAGGAAAAAGATCAATTAGGATATGATTCCTAGAGAGCTGACATAGTATTGACACAAGATGGTAAAAAAGAAAATGTTGTTCTTTAATGGTTCAACTGAATAGCCATTTGTGATTTCCATGACAGAAGAAAGTTAACTGGTTCAGAAAATAAAGCACATCTAACCTATGGATCTAGAGTTATCATTTTAAATTTTAAAAGACTTTATCTACAATTGCATTACCCCGCACATACCTCTCTACACCCTAAAACAAGCCTTCTATCTATTTTGGGTACCCGTAGGTTATAAAGTTTGGATGGGCTTTTGCATGCACAAACAGCTTTGCAAAAAAGAAAAGAAAAAAACTACAACGAAAATTTAAAAAAAAACTGGAAACAATAGTACCTTTTTCTCTTTGTGGTCCATCACAACATAACCCACCAGTAAAAATACTCAATAAACACATTTCCAGAAAAACTTTCTAAACAACGTTATGACCCTGAAACCATACATAAGTCTGAAGCTTCAGAATTCTGTAATTCATTTTAAAAAAAGAGAACACATGAGAAAAGCTTTTTTGCCATTATTCTGCCACTAATAACATTTTAGAAACCAGCAATAGTCAGAACCACTTTAAGTCATTCACTGAGAATTTGAAAGAAGGCGAAGTGAATTGTGTTCTTAATCATTACATTTTACCTAGATCAATAAAGTTGATCTTGTTTGAATTTCAAAAAATAGCTTATCTGTAGCTCAGTTTCCTCTTTTTCACTGAAACTAAATGCATAGAAGATATTGCTCATATTTACTTGGCAATGTACAGGGCTACATAAGACCATAGGAAATGACTGACAAGGCCAGACCAATGGATAACACAGCACCTATTTCTTCCATCTTCAAGAGCAGCACAAGGAAATGCCATTTAGGGAGCCAACACAAGCCTAGGTCACAATTTGTAGTCACTCCCCTACAGAAATCCACTCCACTCTGCAGAAATCCACAGTCCTTGTACTAGGAAAATTATTTGCCCTCATTTTTGAGGCTGTAAATTTAATTTTATAGCAGTCTGGTTCTCTCACTGCTGCGACTGAGGAAGCAGCCACCTCCATAGCATTACCGCCAGCGTATCTGACTGCATCCTGCACTTGCCTCTATAATTGCTTCTCTGTCACGTTTTCCATAGGAGTTGACATGGCCAATCTTCATCATTACTTCCTACCTCACCTCTCCAACTGCTGGGATTGCCTAACAGCTGCAGAGCTTTCTTCCTGAACAGCACAGGAGGAGCTTGGTGGAGAACAGAACGGACAACACAAGCAGCAAGGCTAGGGCTAGCAGGGAGGCTTCTCGGTCTCCGTGCTCTGTGAATCGGCAGACTGTTGCAGAAGTTGCCCTGCGGACCAGAAAGAATCCACAGCTACTTCCCACTCACTCTCTTCTCACTCTCACCTGTTGTCATGAGTTGGCCACCCCTCTCAGGCTGGAACTTCACACCAATGTCTTCTTCACTCATTCCTAAAGCCAGTCTTGCTAAAATTAGCAGGAAAGGGAAGGCAAGGACCTATTAAAAGTTTTCACTGTTTGCAAATTGCCTTAGTAGTAGACATTTCATCATTGCTAAGCAGAATTACAAAACTCTTGTGTTTTTAACAAACCTATTTGACTTTAGCTTCAGACCAGATTTTCAAAGTGGTAAGGCGCATGAATGATTCCAATGTGTGCCTAAAAGGATTATCAGACATATCTAGATAGTGTTTGAAATGAGTATGAAAAATAAATTAGATGCTTTTTTTGAAAGCCTATTCTCATTTTTTATTTCATAAATCACTTTTTGGCCTATCTTTATCATTCACTATTATAGATTTCTGTTATCATCTAAAGTCTCACTCACTCTGTAATCAATAACTGTTTTTCTAGCACTGAAATGAAAAGCAGGTTTCTTCCTATATTACAAGTGCACACAAATACGTGACGCATTCCCATACCAACATAACTACATACCTGTGACCAGGAATGACAACAACTTTTCCTCGTTGACTGGAGAGGAGGATATCTACACACAAACACACTTTATGGATAAAAATCCTTTTTATTTAATCTTTCTTTGTATTTTCCCTTTTGATTATATTCTCCTTTCAAAATCTGTATTACAACGAGGACTCAATAGTTTCTATTTATGTTTATTCCTTGAGACTAGGGTATGCATATCAGGTATCTCTAAGAATGAGTTTAAGAAAAGCCAGAATCAGTGTTAAAAAATGCCACTTTTAAGCAGCCACCAATTGACCAATGATACTGTGTTTTGAAAGCACTACACAGCAAACTTCAGATATCTACCGCACTAACAGCAAGGGTGGAAGCGCTTAGGAGGGAAGAGGGAAGTACTTGCGATAGACTAGGGAGTGTTAATGTTGTTTTAAATGACATGACAATCCTGCAGTGAAACTTTTGACCCTGTGTGCTTTCTGCAAACTGGACAGAAGCGGCACAGGTTACCAGCAGCCCTTAACAAATGCTGCCTGCAGAATTCTGACCGTATCACACACCTGAAGAAAAATCTTTAACACGAAGTATCATTGGGAAATTTCAATTAGCAAATCAACTCATAGTGATCACCCAAACTCAACAGATACCTTTCAGTCACCTTCGTGTTTCCTACTGGCAGCATCAGAACTAGCTTTGCTAGTGTACAAAGGAACTGACAATGCTTCCTTTAAGGGAAAAAAAAAAAAAAGGTGACACACACCTGTGTGTTCTCAAAAATAAGGAATGTGAAGACAAAGAAAGATTAAGTGAAGAGCAAGACTTTTGTTCATGAAGGAAACTATATAAAATGTGAAAACTTGTTAACAATTGCATCAGGAAATCCTTCCTGGCACACACAGAGAACAAAGACAGCATTTCGTGAATGGATCAGCTAGCCCAGGCTTGTCTGTGGGGAGAGAGAAAGAAAATCAATGGTTGAAAATCTGGCTTCTCAGAGGGTTCATTGACTCCTTCACTGAGAAAAAACATAATAGGGGAGGCTGAAGGTTGGCAGGATGGGATTAAAAGAGATGCTTATGGCTGTCTGATATTGTGGTCTGGCACTCCTCCCAACACAACATAAAGGTAAATATAAATCACATTTTTGGCCTGCATCAGTGCAAAATAGCAGTGTTAGAGCTCAATTCCATCTTGCTCCTGTCCTGAAATGTTTCTGAGGCAGCAGCAAAACATGTAAATCTGTTGTAACACCTAGATTAGCGTTCCAACTTCATGTCTAGCTACAGGGCCCTGCACCTCTGCCGGAGGTTGTTACCTATACAGATGTATTAGTACAACTATGTAAGTCTGTAAATGCAGGTAGGCTTCTTCAACCACCTTCACAGCCTATCTTACACCCAGCCGTAATAAAGGGTCTTAAAATTAGGAGATGCTGCCACTGATGGGCAGGGACAGTCCATACTACAACATAGATTAGAACCATGCTCTCTTTTGAAAGGGATGCAGAAGGACACCAAAGGGACACTTTTGAAAGGAACCGTGTAACAGCCATGTCTGGTACAACTGTTGGGCAGCATACAAATTAAGATTACTATTAAATGCAAGTTCTACTTACTTCACATGCAAATCTCTCAACATTCAAAGGTTTAAGAGTACAAGGCTTACCTCAAATTATGGACATGATCATTTGCCTTCATAAAATGGCTGCAAATAATTGATCATGTACAAGCAGACCACCTGTACATCACATAAAGAGCTGAGTTACTCAGAGCATGAGTAGGGGCCTTTTTTTCTGGGATTTCTGCACACCTGCCATCTCCGAAACCCAAAAGCAGAAACGATAGAGAGCAATGCACAAAGAAGCAGAATTATAGACTGCTGCTTTTCAAGGTACTCTACAGCCAACATAAGTAGAACTCTTAAGGTCTATTCAGCATTTCTAACATCGTCAGTAAAAACAGCCAATGCATTAGCTCACCAAAAGCATACTGCATGTAGCTGGGCCACAACCACTGACTGGTGGTGTAGTAAGAATTGACCTCCAAATATGTAAGCATCCACGATAGACCTTAAATTAACATAACCAGCTTTTAAGGGAACTGGTTTAGATTCATCAGTGTATATTTCCAGCACTGACAAGATCCCTGCTTACATAAGATGTTGTCCTTGCTCCCTAACAGAAGTACCGACAGTTTGACTTTCCACCTTCTTACAGTCATAACCAGAAAACAACATTAGGAAAGGTATGCATGCCTACAATGTAGCTGAAAGTATACCTACAGCTGGTACAGACATTTCCCAGATATTTTTAACTACTTAAATTTGGTACAGCTGGCAGAGAAGTGTTGACACAAGGAACTGCAGCTGTCCAACTGCCTGAGTTTTTACAAATTCTTGGGTAAGTTTTGGCAGCCATAGGGTTTTACCAGAGATATACCCAACTTAGCAAGATGCAAAGATGTTAATAAAGTTAGTGTGGACTGAAGTATAAACTTATCTTCACTGAACGCTGGGTGCAAGGCAAGGACTGAATTAAAACAGCAATGAAACTAGAGTTCTCATATACAGAGTTTCATAGAGCTGGTTTTCATGCAACTCACACATCAGCAGATGTTCATTTTGGCAGAAAGATCATTGCAATGGTCTGCTGTTAATAGCCAATTACAAATCTCAAAAACCATCAAGACAGTCATCAATACAACCTGTAGAGACCCATTCTTTTTGCATGAGGACTGTTACAATTCTGCTCCTGTAATGTAATGTTTTAGATGCAAATCTGTTTTTCCAGTGGTACAAGGTCATTTCCCCTGAAAATGGACTGATTGTGCTATATACAGAGTTTAGGAATTAGAAACACTTCTCAGAATTATGGAGATAGTATTTCCTAATCATTTGGGTCTAGTTTCCTTATAGAAAGAGTAATTGGCAATTATTCCAAACTGGTAATTTAGCTCCATAGTGACTAATGATATTCTTTTTTAAAAAAAAATAGTCCAATGTGTTGCAGGAGGTTTATTACAGAGAAAAACAAAACAAAAATTGCTCATTTAGAAATAAAATTCTATCAGACTTTCATGTGCTGATCTGCTTAAACAAGAAAAATATTTATCTGCTCTAAGTGTGAAGACACAAATAGTTCCACACCAACAGTTGTCCTTTTCTTAAAAACCCAGTTAAACTCTGGGTTGTGTCTTCCAAAAAATACATTGATTTAATTCCCAATGTTAACTTATGCTCTCATCAAAACAACTTTATGATTGAAAACCATTTACATCATAGGGACAAATATGAGCTCTTGGAAGCATGGGCCTCTAAATATGAGCATGTCAGATGTCATGGTCTTTTGAAATAGATCTGTTGTCTAAACATAATGAATCATCATAGTCTTTGGAAGCCTGGAAACACCACAATGTAACTGACATACATCACAGGACAAATAAATAAAACTGGAAGTTTCTTTCTGTGCCACTGTAAAATGATATATATTGTTATTTAGAATCAATAAGCCTACAACCCAAAACTGTAAAGGCATCTTAAGTTGGACAGCACAGTCCTGTATAAATATGTCACCATGCAGAAATAAAAAGCTAAGTCCAAATGAGAGGAAGACTTATTAGTGCTAGAGCAGGCTAACAGATGATTCTCAGACCAAATTAGTACCTTCACAGAGCTCTGCTTATTGCCATGTAGACACAACAACTTGGTTGAGGCTTACTCAAGAACAGCTGAAAATGCTCTACTACAGAACTGGAAACTCATGAAAATTTGTCTTTACTAGTGAAGATCTCAGTAGCCAATGGGTAATTTCCAGTAAGCTAGTTGTATTTAAATTGTTTATATTTTTGTTCCATTTGCTTTTCTCTCAAATAAATACTGTGCTCTGCAAAAGCTTAGGGCTACACGTTCAGCTCTACCACTACTTTTGAGGGAACACAGACCTGCAAGAGGTGATGTAAGGTCATATTTGCTGTAGTAATCACAGCAAGCTGAAAAGGATGAGGAGCTTTATACATAGTCAGGAGGGGCAAAGAAATGAGTCACTACTCCGTAAATCACAGAATCATGGAAGACAGATGGAAGGAGTTTCAGAGGTCACCTAAGGCATCTCCTTGCCAAGAGAAGAGAAGATTACATGCATTCTCATACAAAACTTATTTAACCTGTTCTTAAAATCTTCTACACTTGTCATGACTAGAGGCCTGCAATTAGATGGCACCCTGGATGATCTCTCTTCAGAGATCTTGTTAATTCCAAAACAGTGACCAAAAAAAAGATTATGAAAGACAGGTTGCAGAAAAAAATCACTGCAAAGGAATGAAGCCAGCACAATTTTAAGTTTCTTGGTTTTATTTTTTAAAATACTACCCAGCTTTGATTTTTCTCTTACATTTGTTCTGAGTTGGCCAGAGTTGGGATGTCTAGGGGCAATACTAGTTAAACTATGGCCATCAGTGCTGCAAAGAACTGAAGAGTATTCAGTTTGTTTATTATTGTTTAATTATTGATTTAATTATTAATTATTGTTTAATAATTCAGTTTGTTTAATCATTATGTTTAATTATTGATTGGGTGGTTTAGGAATCTAAATCTATATAGTGAATGAAAATGTTAATTCCCTGCTTAAATACTCCAAACAAAACTCTCTGTCTCTTTACAACTATACATGGAGCTCCATGTTGTTTTAGCTGTGGTCTTATCTGTGGTGCAATCTGTCTGGTTTTAATACTCAGACTCTCCAGCTACCATCTCTGCAAACCAGAAACTTGTCATGTTTACCCTCCTTCATCCAGTGCTGCTCCAAGATCATCCTCAATACCATGGCACCATGGAATAGAATCAATCTCAGCATTAGTCCTAAGCATGTCTATCTTCAGCAGAAAGGAAGGAGGAAAAAAAATGCCAACAGAGAAATGAATCTGTATAGATGTAGGTGCTTTGTCCATACGAGTGAAGAAGAGGGAAACTAGATTATTACATGTAGGACAAGGAGAAACTGTCATTGTTTCAGGCAGACCGAGAACACCTATTTGAAAGGAAACTAAAACTGCGGGCAGGTGGGTAATCTCTCCACATAATTGCAATTGTCCTACTTCTGATATTCTGCCTCTATGAGAATCACTGCCATAACAGTGACAAGTTTCTATGACTCAGTGCACGACTTACATTTATGCCTAGGAAGGCAAACATTCACTTATTTCCCAACAAACACATTTAGGCTCCATAAAATGTGCATGCATTTCTTCCTTTGGTGGGGGAGGGATAAAATATTTATACTGCTTTCTAAATCCATTGCTTTTTCTTCCTCCTTCCTTTTCTCCCAGTGCAGCTAACAAAATAATCATTCCTTGCCGTGTTTCACTCAATAAAACGCTAAATAAAATCAAAAAGCCAACCTGCTCATATCACGAAACAAAATATAATGCAGATGTCATGCACATAGCTAACCTTACCTAAGTAATGTTGCTCAAGAAAACACCACCAGCCGCACTAGAGAAACACATTTCCAAGATACTGCCTAAGCTATTTAGTATCACTATCCCTTCCTCAGGCATCTAGGTAAACAAGCATGCCTTAAAAACAGACCTTTAAAAGGATCAGAAATTAAACTGATGAAAAACCCTACTGACTCACTGGCTACCTGTCCTATCGACAGTGGAACAAGGATTTCACCTCAAAGCTTTACCCTCTGTAATATATGAAATACATTTTTAAGGTTAGTTTACAATTATTAATTTCTTTGGGAACTAGCAGTATGCCAATACCATTACATTATGCTTGCCCACTGGAATTTACTGATAGAAAAAAAGACAAAAAGTACACTATTCAGACAATCTGCAATTAATATTGGAATTCCAAGGAATTCTCTCTAGAAAAAGGTGCTACACAACATGAGATATTTCTAGACATTATGTGGCATAAATTCTAAACTGTAACAGCCCTTGAAAGTGTTTTGGGTTTGTGTGGTGGGTTTTTGGTATCGGGGGAGGGGTGGCAGGAGTGTCTCCTGTGAGAAGCTGCTGGAAGCTCCCCCGGCTCCAAGTCGGAGCCGCCTCTGGCCCAGGACGAGCCCATCAGTGACGGTGGGAGCGCCTCTGGGAGAACAGATTGAAGAAGGGGAACCGGCCGTGGGGAGTGGGATTGGAACGTGAGAGGAACCCCTGTGCAGATCCCGAGGTCAGTGAAGAAGGAGGGGGAGGAGGGGCGCCTGAGGAGGCTGATGGCCCTGCAGCCCGTGGGGAGACGGCAGGCTGTCCCCCTGCAGCCCAGGGAGGTCCATGGTGGAGCGGAGGCTCCCCAAGATGGCCGTGACTCCATGGGAAAGCCCACGCTGGAGCAGTGTGTGACTGGAGAGCAGCCCGCGGAAAGGACCCACACCAGGGAAGTTCGGGAAGAACTGAAGCCCGCGGAAAGGACCCATGTTGGAGAAGTTGGTGGAGGACTGTCTCCCGTGGGAGGGACCCCACGGTGGAGCCCGGGACGAGTTATCTTGCATGAGTTACCAATTAACTCCTAAATGCCTGCAAACATTCTGCAGACAACTTGACAGGATTTCTTTCCTTACTTAAAAAAAAACCAACCCCAAACAAAAACTCTGTGGAGCAGATACCCTCCAAAAGGCTCATTCAGACTGAAGACCTGGCAGACTATACCTGAGTATACCAGATCTCACTTCCAGCCCATGCACTCAGACTCTCTTCCTGCAGAAACAAGGGCATGGGGGAAAGGGAGAAAAAGAAGACATACATACACAGAACTCTCCTCCCAACATGTAAACAGGTCAGCTTCTGTCATACAAGCAAGCTTGAAAAAGCACTAGTAGCTATAGCTATAAGAAGTCACTGTTTGCAGTGGGACCAGAATTGCAAACTTTGGGTGCTCCTTTTATTCCTGGCTCACATGTTATTTTCTCCCTCCTTTGTCCTATAGTGTGTACAATAGAGACTCATTTATTAATCACAGCAACCACTTTGTCCATTTCTCCTTTGTAGCCATTTCTTCAGAAAATGGAGACAGCTGTATTAAGAAATATTATACGAGTTTAAAACGCAGTGTAGACTGCGAGCAAGTCTAAAGCAGACTACTCGACTGTCAGTGCACTGATCTATAGCATTTAAGTCTCACACCACAGCCACTGTAATCAAAATTGTAGTCATATTGCTTCCCAGCATGCAAACTGACAAGAATATGGTTGCAGTCTTTACTTTTGTAAATAAACCAGAGAAATCCTTAATGCCCACATAGATCTTCCAAGACTTTAGTCCAGTTTATGAACAAGCGTAATTTTAAGGTGTTTATGACAATGAACAATTTCATATTTAGTGCCACATACAAGAATGTCAGTAGCACATGCTCTTGAGAAAGAAAACATCCAAAAGTATATGATGAAACATGGGAATACCTCCTCATGCCAGTAATTTTTGTCACATCTTTAAAAACAGATTATTTGTGTGATGGGGCAATTACATTTACGTACAAATCGTTTTGATGTGTTCCCTTTAGCCCAAGGAATCTGGCTTTTGTTGTTTTCTCATTTTTCTGCATCTTGCCTTCTTCAAGAAAGCTTCCTCCTTTTTCATGCTGTGCCTGATCTCATTTTCTATTCTTTTGGGGTTTTTTAAGTCATTCAAACTTCATTTCCAGAAGCAAAAAGCCAGTGGAATTAATATTATTGATGTTATGCTAAGACACCAAAGCTAGTCTATAAAACTAAAGACTGAAACATAGCCCTGATGTTGGAAATATTTAAACCATAAATAACAGCTTTAAATATGTGTAAAGCAAAAATGGAGCGTCATTGCAATAAATTAGCAAAAAGGACCCATTACAGTTATACAATTGGAAAGCACAATTTGTTTAACACAAAATCAGTAAAACCAGCTGGAAATGTTATTTACAAGCTCCTTAAGTGTCCAACATCTTTCTTTGAAATCTAGTTTTGCTGAAGCTAAACCTACATGAAAAAAAGGTAAAAATAAGGGTAATAATTATTTGTTATCTTTTTCCTCTGTCCTTGCTGTTAATTGAATTTCCTCTGGCTAAGGAAAACAGGCTGGAAATACCAATTCAGTCACACTTAATTTTGTTGAGAACTGTGAAATGTAAATGCAAAACAAACATTAAAAAAAATCAAGCTACAAAGAAGTATTTGGGCATTTAAGGGCAGTTGGTGATAGTATCTTCTTTGTTGTCTTGAACATTAATTTCCTCTCCATTATAAGAATTTTATTTGTATTATACATATACATTCTATATGTATATACAATATATAGTATATATATATTAACAATTCTTTGCCTCCCCCTGCCTCCTGATATAAAAGCTGAGATCCATAAAAAAATTAAAATAGGTTAAAATGACCAAGAAATAATTTCTTCAAACTAAATTTAACTATTTTGTACCAGGTTGGGCAACATTCAGAACCATGAATATTTTTTTCCCCAACATGTCTATTTCTGTACATGCCTTAGTCAATCTGATCAGATTCCTAATCTTACAGAAACTCATATCTGTTTTTAAACCTTGATTTATCCCCCCAAAACACTGAAAGCACCTGTTAATTCAAGGTCAAAAACATTAATCGTAAACCCATGGTATTATGATCTCAGATGAAACTAGAGAAGGGCAAACATGTAGACATGTAACAAAAAAATCATTAAGGTATCTAAGTAACACGTGTTCATAATTTTATAATAATGCTATGTAATACTTTTACAATTAATTAAATTAATATAATTTATTCTGTTCTGTCACTGGGCACCACTGAAAAGAACCTGGCTCCGCACTCTTTGCACCCTCCCTTCAGGTATTTGTACACATTCATGAGTTTCCAACTGAGCCTTCTCATCTCCAGCCTCATCAATCCCAGCTCTCTCACCCTTTCCCTCATAGGACAGACGCTCCAGTCCCTTCATCATCATCCTCATCATCATGGCCCTGTCATGGTTTAACCCCCATTGGCAACTCAGCCCCACGCAGCTACTCGCTTACTCCCCACCGGAGGGATGGGGAAGAGAATTGAAAGAGTAAAAGTGAGAAAACTCATGGATTGAGCTAACGACAGTTTACCAGGTAAAGCAAAACTCACACATGCACAAGCAAAGCCAAACCAGGAATTCATTCATCACTTCCCATGGGCAGGCAGGAGTTCAGCCATCTCCAGGACAGCAGGGCTCCATCACATGTAACGGTGACTTGGGAAGACAAATGCCATCACTCCGAACGTCCACCCTTCCTCCTTCTTCCCCCAGCTTTATATGCTGAGCGTGACATCATACGGTCTGGAATATCCCTTGGGTCAGTTGGGGTCAGCTGTCCCGGCTGTGTCCCCTCCCAACTCCTTGTGCCCCCCCAGCCTGGTGGGGTGGGGTGAGGAGCAGAAAGGGCCTTGGCTCTGTGTAAGGACAGCTCAGCAATGACGAACACATCCTTGTGTTCTATCAACACTGTTTTCAGCACAAATCCAAAACACAGCCTCATACCAGCTACTGTGAAGAAATTAACTCTATCCCAGCCAAAACCAGCACACCCTTTGCTGGACTCTCTCCAGCATGTCCACATCTCTCTAGTACTGAGGATATGTACACATGTATCATTTTAGCATTGGAGGAAGTCTCACGCTATTTCAAGCTGACTTTAAAAACATACTTTTATTTCCCTACCCAGCACACCATTATTTTGCACAAAGTGACAAATATCTGTAAAAAAATTTTCAGAAATACTTATAACTTATAAATGACTTATCAGATTTACTTCAAAACTTCTGAAAATAAGTCAATAGTCAAGGAAGAAAGGATTCAGATTAAATTATTCTGTGTAACTCACGTATAATGTGAATAAGTTATACTAAAATACAAAATTCAGCTCAACTTAATTTACAGTGCTGCTTTCTCTGCATTTTCAGAGTGATTAAAGAAAATAACAACTGATGTCCATCCAGATGGCAAAATGCATCTCATGTTGACTGAGGCACATCTTGTTTTGTACCTAAAAGAGCATCCAACACATATTGAGCTTCCCAACAATGAGTTTTGAGAAAGAATCATCTCCCACAACTAGGCAGAACCTCAGGTTATTCCCCCTTATTTTGACAACCATGCTAAAGATGCAGACTTACTCAGACTTACAGATTTAGGCTGAATACAACTTTAAATACTTCAGCTGATTGCATATGCCTGAGCAAATCTCCATGACAGCATGGCAGTAAGCTACACTTGGTGAAACTTTCCAGAAAATTTTTGCAAATTAAGGTACTACACAACCCCTATTTCCTCTCTCCTGTACATCTGGAATTCTAGGTAAACAGACCATTAAGCAGCATGTTCGTCGCATCACCCCAGAAGAGCAAGAACGCTGCTTCTTACCCTGAAGCTGTCTGCTCTTTCAGCACGCTGTGGCAGAAACGACCTTCTGATCTCAAGTCTACACTTTCAAAAAGGAGGCTCCTGCCAATGGTTGAAGCAAGTCAACACCAGGCAACCGGTGTAATTGCACTAAGTTGTTGATATGACTACCAAATCTTGCAGTTGCATGGGTCAGTCAAGTATGAGCTGAAGACACTCATGTTTAGACCAGAAGCAGTCATGAACATGGCTTACAGACAGCCTGCCACTCAGTTGTCTCGCTACTACTTGAAAAGTTAGTAGTAATATTCTCCCTTTGATCCCACAACGTAAATGTGCTTTTGGGATGCTTATTCTGTGTCATTTACAAACAACGGCAAGAAAAGGTGCAGACATAACAGTGTCATATATGTAGGTATCAAAATGAGAAGGAAAAGAACAGTCTAATCGAATTGTACAAAAGCCACTTCAAAATCCCAGTGTGGCACATGCAGCATAAATTTAGGAATTCCTTGTGATTATGGTAGTACGTGCTCATGAGGCTACATTCAAAGCACCTTACATGCAAGATGGTTTGCAAGCAGTGCAGCTGAAGAATACAAATTGAAATAGTCTCCAGGCTTCTATTCTTTCTTAGAAAAAGTAACCTTAATTATCAGATGAAACTGAAGAAATGCCCAATTGCTACCATGTTACTATCAATTACAATTCAGTGGACATATACTATCACCTGGTTGTGAAAGCATAACTCTGAAGAGTATCATCAAGTTAAGAATCTTTTCTTGGGTGTATATTAAGAGAATTTGCACACATTTATTGGTATATTCCTATTAAAAAGACATTACTTGTAACAAAAACATCCAGTTTATTTTCTAAAATGGTATGGAATAGTTGCTCTGTAGCACAGAGCATGCCGCAGCTTGAGCACTGTGTTCAGTTTTGGGTCCCTCACTCCAGGAAAGACATGGAGGCGCTGGAGCGTATCCAGAGAAGGGCAACGAAGCTGGTGAGGGGCCTGGAGGACAAGTCTGATGAGGAGCGGCTGAGGGAACTGGGGTTGTTTCGCCTGGAGAAAAGGAGGCTGAGGGGAGACCTTCTCGCTCTCTACAACTACCTGAAAGGAGGTTGTAGTGAGGTGGGGGCTGGTCTCTTCTATCAAGTAACTAGTGACAGGACAAGAGGAAATGGCCTCAAGTTGTGGCAGGGGAGGTTTAGATTGGATATTTGGAAAAATGTCTTTACTGAAAGGGTTGTCAGGCATTGGAACAGGCTGCCCAGGGAAGTGGTGGAGTCACCATCCCTGGAGGTATTCAAAAAGCACGTAGACAGGGCACTTCAGGACACGGTTTAGTGGGCATGGTTGGTGGTTGGACTTGATGATCTTAAAGGTCTTTTCCAACCTAAATGATTCTAGGATTCTATGCTTTTTGAACACGTGAAGAAAAGAATGGCTAAAGGATACAACTAAGTTATTCCCATGGCTGCAGTCAGAGGCTGAGAGAAATTTTATCACTTTCATGCTTACACTTGCATAATTATCATGTATGCCTGGTTGGCTTAATCCACACTGTCGTCTTTCTCTTGTTTCCTCCCTTGGAATCAAGGTGAACTAGTTTACTGGTTTTTATACTTTCAATTCTCTATCTGAGCTTAAAATGCTCAAAGAACATTTTGGATGTGTGTGGGGAAACCACATGATGTGCTGATGGTTGTTTTTTTGAACTACCTAATTTCAGAAAAGACTATGACATTGATAGAGGATTTAACTTGCATAGATTTATACTGAAGGATTTTACACAGCTCGTCTGTATCTTCTGAAGATCCCAGTTCATATAATTATATACTGCCAGCTTATAAACTACTATCAAGAAAATTTTTTCCACATTGAACTTCAAACAGTTTATATATGGCATTATGCCATTTATATATGGCATTATGTAAAAGCATACCATTTCGAGAACAATTTTCATTCTAGCACAGAATATTTATCAGAGACTTGATACAAAATTAAAAAAACATAGACTTAGAGTGGTCCTCTTCCTGCTGATTATAAAAAATTACTATGAATTCAAGTCTTAGTGGTCAGTACAGGATCCTTAAATGAGATGAAAAACCAACTAATATTTACCAAGTATCATATGATGTACATATATATATATGTATATATATGAAAACTTAACAGGAGAATAAACATCAGTGGGAGAGAAGAGCATACACAAATTCTTTCATTTAAACCTTCAAAGGGAATTTCTAGGCAACTGTCAGGGATAAATAAACCCTGCCTCACTATCAATAGATTTTTTTCTCACTGATTTCACTACAATCAAGTTTTCACCTCAAAACTCAAATACTGTGAACTCCTTCACATGTGCCATCTCTCTGCCTCCCTTTTAAAAGAAAAAATCCCTATGTATATGATACTTGCTGAAATGGCTGCAGATTAGATATCCTAAGGAACATGTGGAAATACCATTAAAAATTGAATCAGATTTATGAATATGTGTTTTACAAAAAGTTCCATTTACTTAAAAGGCTAATTTTTCTATTTCACCATACATAATCTTATGAAACAGGCTTCTTTTGTTCCAGGGTTAATTGGTTATTTGGATGTGCACATAGCAACCTCCCAACACCCTCAGAAACAAGAGAATGGAAGTATCTAGTTTCTTTCAAACTGATCTGTATTCAGAAATAAAGAGAAGGAAACAATACACAATAATTTATTTTTATGAATGTCAGAAATGACAGTGCACTTTAATTTTGTATCCAGCTCAAATTATATCTGAGCCAAATATTTCATTTTAAGAGTCCTGTTAAATCTTTTCAAAGGCCTTGTTTTATGTGTTCACGAAATAACTCACTATTTTTTAACTTTCAGGAATGGTAATTGCTGTAAATCTTGTAAATTAGCATGAGTAGTACCAGCAAGACACTCTGTTAAAATTCATCTACATTGTTGTTGGAATATTTATTAGGTACTAAAATATTTAAAGGAAACCTACAACTACTACAATTCAAATTACATTTCACCTAAGAAAGCCTTTTTTATAGCACTTAGTATTATTGTTTTGTCGCTGTAAAGGAAAGCATCTAATCCAACTCCTAATCTTGTGTGGAAAAATTTCTTTTCATTAGATGGCTGAACGAAATCATTATATTAACTGGATATTCCCTATTGTGTTTTATCAGTTCGCACAAGTAAATTGCACTGCTCATTGTAGTAGTTGACATTTTCAACATTTGCACGTACAATAGAAATGTTAGCACCATTTATAAACTAGTTAGCTCTTGATGGATTAGTGACCTTCAGAGGTCCTTCAGTACGGGTTTTCTTCTGGCTGCTGCTGTAGCAGCTGCAGAGATTACCTCCCCCATTTTCTCATTATGATCACCTACTTTCTAGCATCCCTTTTGTGTCAGCATCTCCTATCTTGTTCCAGTCCAACTGAGTTAGCTGACACCTCTTACATAAATTTTTAACATTCACCTCACGCATTCCTCACCTCCTCTTTTGCCTCTCTTAAAACTCATGTGTGTTCTCTGCTCCAGCTGATGGTCACAAGTGTCAAGGCTTCCTGCTTGTACTGCAGCATCACCTGTGGCTCAGCATCACAGCAATGCAACAGCTTCTCAGGCTGAGTGAACGCCGGGAACATGCAAACAGAAGCAGCTCTGAACATTAGCCACGCCATCACACTTGGTATCCACTTTAAACTCCTCGCCTAATTAATTCAGCCTAACACAGGGGATTCTGACAGGTTTCTCTGTAGAAGAGACCATATTCCAATTACTTCATATATTAAAAGACATTACTACATAAAGGCCAACCTTTTTTCCTTCTCTATGAGAAAGTGACTTGAGGAAAGACCTGCAGGTACAGACCTGACCTCTCCTGTTTGTTTTCCAAATAAATATATAGCCTACTGTTGTGGTTTCAGTTTCAGCCCAGCCGGTAACAAAGCACCACGAAGCCGCTCACTCACCCACCACCCCCGCCCCTGGCCACGTTGGGATGAGGAGAAAATCCAAAGGCAGGCTCGTGGGTCGAGACAAGGACTGGGAGGGATCACTCCCCACTTATGGTCACGGGCAAAAGACAGGCTCAACTTGGGGAAGAAACAAAATCAACTTAATTTACTACAAATCAAATAAAAACCAAGGATATTAGGAAGGGAAACTAAATACCAGAACACCTTCCCCCCACCCGTCCCGCCTTCCCGGCTCAGCTCCATTCCCGGTTCTCTCT